>JAADWY010000227.1:0-41533 GCA_023336355.1 Pythium dissotocum | reverse complement strand
CACACACACACACACACACACACACACATCACTACCGGCAGCGGAGACTCTCGACGTGTGGTCGCGACAATGCAAGTGCGCCGCTGGCGTTACCATGGATGAATACGCAGGCAGCCAACCCACGGCACGACCCGAGAACGCTGGGACTGCCGCTACTAGTAGCACCGGTAGTAGTACAGCACTGTACTTCGTAGTACCTGCCACTGGCGACGTTTCCACCTGAAGCTGACGCTCGGTTGAAGCCATTCAACACAGTTTTTCCTGACTCACGGGTGCGTATCGAATCCATAGTCAAACCAAAGTGGGTTCCCATCAAATGTGTGATGGCATTCTGTTGGGTTTACATTGAAAAGCTAGCGCTTCATTCAAGTCACATAGAGAGAGAGAGAGAGAGAGTCTCGGTTTCGAGAGTCAACAGCAGCAGCCTACAAGCCTGTCGACGAAACCCATAAACGCTGACTGGAGACCGCTCTCTTACGGGATCGGCGTGCCAGTGAAGGCCGACAACATCGCAAGCTTGTCCTCACGTGGCGTGTTCCAGTCGTTGTCCAGCAGTCCCTCCGTGTCGCCCGAGTTCGGGTTAATGCACCAGTAGAACCATCCGAGCTTCTTCTCGACCAAGTACGCTGCGAACTTGTCCTGCCACTTCTTGTCGGCGTCCGAACGGTACTTTCCACCCCACTCCCCGACCACGAACGGTCCGTACTTTCCGATACCAAAGCCGAAGTGAAGGTCCCAGATCGCGGGCATGTTGGCTGGGAAGGTCTCATTTAAGAAGTACGACTGCAGGTACACGTCCGGACCGTACACGTGCGGGCTGTACACCAGGCGGTTGGGGACAGGCAGCGTGAGCTGGGCACGCTGCAGGTCCATGAGGTTCTCACCCCAGAAGCTGCCGAGGCCTTCGACGTCACGGCTCGATTGGGACATACCTTCGACGAAAATCAGCCAGCGAGGCACGATCTTGAGCACTGTGGTGGCTAGCTTGAGTGAGGCAAGACGCCAGTCATGGGTGACGTTGCCACTGCCCCAGGACGCTGCTCCATGCGGTTCGTTCTTGAGGTCCGCGGCGAATACATTCCACGTGTTCTTGTATCGTTTGGCCATGATCTTCCAGGCCTTTTCGAAGTTGTCCTTGTCGGCGTCCGACGTGTACCACAGCTCAGTAATTCCCAGGTCCGGGGTGAGCACATGAGCGTCAAGCATCACGACGATCTTGTTGTCGCCAAACACCTTGAGCGTGTGGTCGATGACGTCCAAGAAGCGAAGCGTCTTGCCCTCGAAGGCCTTCGTGAGCTCGACTTCGTTGGTGACGAGGCCTGGGTCGATGGCCAGGTTCTCAAGCACGCCGTTGACGGCGAACGGCAAACGCACGGCGTTGAAGTTGTTGGCCTTGAGGAAGTCGGCGACCCTCTGCAGCGACGTGGACTCGTTGCCACCCCACAGACCGTGAGGCACGTAGATGCCGGTCTCAAAGCCGAAGTAGCTGGTGCCCTTGATACTGAACGGCTTGCCGTTCATGTAGATGCCGTCCAGCTTGGCCTCGAACACTGGCGTCTTCGGTTTGCGCCGTTCGGCGTCGACTGCATCGACTGAGTCGAGCTGCATGGTTGGTGTCGATGACGCGATTGCTGGCCCGGCAGGGAAGGACGGCAGCGTGTACGGGTGGTTGTTTGCGGAGACAGTCAGCATGGACCCGGCAAACGCAGCCAGACCAGTGAGGCAGAGAGCGAGGGTCTTCATACTGGCGGACGTGAGTCTTGGTGGTGGTTTCCTTGGTGGCTGGAAGGCGAATTGGAAAGTGAGAGACTACAGCTCGAGTACGATCGCCATGACCAGAAGATTGGTCCTGCTGAGGACCCGTGCTTGCCAAGCAGAACCTCTCTCAGATAGATGCTTGACGAAGGAGAGAGAGAGAGAGAGATGTGCCCGTGGAATTTTGGATCTTCACACATCCTTGGTTTCCTGGAACGGCAATCTGGTGTGAGGCAATCCGGTGCGTGTGACCTTCACCATGAACACATCAAGTGTGTCATAGTGGTACGTGGCACGAGAGCGGGGACTTCCTCCGGGGAAGTTCCTCGAAGCCAGCGGGAATGTTTTCAAATCGCACCGGAATCGCTGGCAGACAGACTGCCATCCATGTTTGTTGAGGCAGCAGCAACCACAGGACGCTCGCAGCTAGCTGAGTCTGCCATACAGCCGTGGAAATCCAGCGACAGATCCAGCAGCACTCCTCCCATCGCGAACTTGAAGGTTGAGAGGCAAAAAACTGAGTATCGCTGGGGATTTGGTTTCTTCTTGTCGTCGCATCCTTTTTTTCGACAGTAGTATGATCGGTTGATGGAAGCAACGCCCTTCAAGGAGTGTCGTTGTGCCTTGTGGGCCTGTTTTTTTTGCTTCAGTGGGATGGACATTTGATGTTGTGATGAAGAGTCCGAAGTATCCACTGCAACTTCAACACGACCGACAGACCAGTCACTCCCACAGTAGAGCCTGTATCAGCAGTCAAGCATGTACAGCTATTCAAAGCTCTCCCACCGAGAGAGGAAATGATTGGTAGAGTCCACACAAACTATCGCACATTGTCGAGACACAAGTTCCCTCAAGACTCGAGTTATCGGAGACCCTCAATGTCACTGCAAAGAACCATGGTGGTATTTTTTTTTCCAGTTTTTACAATTCAAAAGGCAGCAGTTCTTCATACAACAGAGAGAGGGAGAGAAGCAATTGCCCAGTCGTCTGGCTTCCAGTGCGGGTTTTGAGGACCACATCTTCACCATGACACTGAGAAATGCTCTGGCCTGGGGGGAGGCCGACTCACTTACGGGATGGTCGTGCCAGTGAAGCCCGAGAGCATCGTGAGCTTGTCTGTGCGTGGCGTGTTCCAGTCGTTGTCCAAAAGGCCCTCGGTGTCGCCCGAGTTCGGGTTGAGGCTCCAGTAGAACGAGCCAATGGCCTTGCTCTTAAGGTACGCCGCGAACTTGTCCTGCCACTTCTTATCGGCGTCCGTGCGGTACTTGCCACCCCACTCTCCGACGACAAGCGGTCCGTACTTCTTCTGGACAAAACCAAAGTGCAGGTCCCAGATCTCTGGCATGTTGGCTGGGAAGGTCGAGTTGCCAAAGTACGACTGGTACGACACATCAGGACCGTAGACGTGTGGGCTGTACACGAGACGCTCGGCAACGGGCAGCGTGAGGTTGGCACGCTGCAAGTCCATGAGGTTCTCACCCCAGAAGCACGGGAAGGCACCGACATCACGGCTCGAGGTCTGCATGCCTTCAATGAAGATCAGCCAGCGAGGCGAGATGGCGAGGATCGACGTGGCCCACTTGAGCGAGGCGAGACGCCAGTCGTTTGCGGTGTTGCCACTGCCCCACGAGGCCGCACCGTGCGGTTCGTTCTTGAGGTCGGCACCGAAGACGTTCCACGTGTCCTTGTAGCGTGTGGCCATGATCTTCCAGGCGTTTTCAAAGTTGTTCTTGTCGGCGTCCGACGTGTACCAGAGCTCACCAATGCCTCCGTTCGTGGCAAGGATGTGGGCATCAAGCAGCACGATGATCTTGTTGTCGGCAAAGATCTTGAGCGTGTAGTCAATGACGTCCAGGTAGCGCATGGTCTTGCCACTGAAGGCCGAGGTGAGCGCGACTTCGTTGGTGATCTTCGTCGGGTCAATGGCCACGTTCGAGAGCACGGCGTCGACCGCGAACGGCAGACGAATGGCGTTGAAGTTGTTGTTCTTGAGGAACGTGGCGATCTTCTGGATCGTCGTGGACTGGCCGCCGCCCCAGAGACCGTGCGGCACGTGGATGTCCGACTCGAGACCGAAGTAGTTGGCGCCCTTGAACGTGAACGGCTTGCCGTTCATGTAGATGCCGTCCAGCTTGGCCTGGAACACCGGCGTGGCCTGCGTGGCCTGGACGGTCACGGCCTCGAGCAGCATGTTCGGACGCGCTGGCACAATGGCTGGACCAGCAGGGAACGACGGGTACGTGTACGGGTGCTCGTTCGCTGAGACATTCAGCACTGACGTGGCGATCGCAGCCAGTCCCGTGAGAAAGAACGCGAGGGTCTTCATACTGGATACTCGTGGACGTGGGACGGTGGGGAGGGACTTGAGACGGTGGGTTTCCTGGGATGCCGTGGCGGTTAGAAGGCGAATTGGAAAGTGAGAATCGAGCAGCAGGACGATCGCAATGAGCATGGCCACTACGCTAGAAGAACTCCGTGACCAGAAGCTCAGGGGCTCTCCTAGAGGCCTTGCTAGAGCGTCATTACGGAGAGCTTGGCGTGCTTGTCGGCTGTCCGTGGCGAGTGACTGAGGAGGAGTGGCGCCGCATGGAAATTTTCGATCTTCAAGCATCCATCGTCCACCTGGTTGCTTCGAGAAGCAATCCCCGGTGAGTCAAGGCTGTAGGGAGTACAGTAAGTACGTAGGTGCCAAACCTTTCTTTGTCGTGCGGTGCTGCTATGAGTGCCAGTGCCAGTGCGAGTCAATCCGGTGCTGGGGATGGTCTCAGTACTGTCAAGGCACTTTGACGCTGAGAGGATGTGTGATGTATCCTTTGTTGAAGCTGGTGGGAAGCATCAAATCGCACAGGAGTGTACTGTTCTACAGTATCAGGCATCAGTGTTGAGTGCGCCTGTCATTCCTCCCATCGCGAACTTGAAGCTCCACAGCCAGCAGCTCATCCTCGACTCTCGGATTCCTCATCCATCGTTTGGTCCAAATGGGACGCGTGTCAAATCATTGATGCACATCCTGGACTTGCTGCAGGTGTCGTTGTGGACTGACTGGTTGACTGGCTGGATGATGGGGAGCTAAGCCAAGAAGAAGCGGCCTTTCTGGTGCTTTGGCGAAGCTGGTCTTTCGGGGTTGAGACGCGAGTCTTGATGCCGTGATAAGATACCGAAACGGTCAAACGCATCCCCACTAGTCAACTTCAACATCACGGCATGGAAGTGACACACTCATACATTGTGAAGACGACGTCACAGATCCATGACAGCCACCACCTCGTACGATAGCATCTACTGGGTGCCATCACTAGTCGGACAATCCACCGAAAAATCGTAGATTGAAAGCCGTGGGCTTGCGAAGGCAGTGGTTCTAGGCCATTCTTCTACCGTGGTGTCCAGTAGAGTCATACCGTGAGTATGTAGTCTAGCCTTGTGCAGCCTTTAGCCTGTGCATCGCTGCGTTTCCATCGTTCCTGCATCCCCATCTTGGTTGCTAACATAAGATCCGTGGGAATTTTTCGGTCCGACTCGCCGCACTTACTACAACGGAGATGGAACACGTTGCTTGATAAATCACCTGGCTCCTGCCGCAGACTGCGGCCTACTGCGGCCCGCTGTAGGCTCCTCCTGGTAAGCTGCAGACGGTCGTCCGGTTGGGACGTCCAGGCTTTGGACTCCAAGCACCCTTCCACCCTTTTGGACGACGTGAGCGAGTGCTTCAACTTGAAGTAGTGCGCGAAATATTGAGGCAAAGCTCGACGGCAGCGACGTCACCGGCGCATCAACCTTCGCGTCCAGGATCCGCCTAAGCAGTCTCCTTCTCGGGCTCACCTCCCATCGCGTCGGAGCTTCGGTCAGACGAGTAGAACTGCCGTGATGGCAGAACCATGCTCTGCTAAATAGCCAGCACATCTCCTGTACTGTAGAGAACAGTATGTGAAGGGATCTGAACGGCACACCAAGCACCATCGATGGTGCTTGGTGCCTAAAATACCTTGCTTCCGAAGGTGAATCCTGATGATGAGCCTAATGAGGAGCCTAGTGATGAGCGTGAAGCTGGACAATCAGGCACAGATCATCAAGCTGTGAGTGAGAGGATGAGTCCGAGGGGATCCTAGTTCTCGCAAGCAAGCAACCAAGCGGACTACGAGCCGAGGCAGCGTCATCATCCTCAGCGACTGCGCATTCGCCATTTGAAGAAGGCTCTGTCCTCAAAACTGCATGTAATTCTTGTGTAAATGCGCTGGCGAAATTAGGCTCTCGTGCTCCTAGACATCGAACCGGTCGTTGGCGTACACTTTGCTCTTGTTGCCACCGGAGCTCAGATAGAACGGCTTGTCCTTTTCCTTGGGCGGCTTGCCCAGCGTTGTGAGTTTGGGCAGCAAGTCTTCCTTGTTGCGTGGGACACCTCGCTTCTTGTAGGGGTTGGCCCAGTCGTGGAGGTATTCGACGCCGGCGTTCACGCCAGGAGCCGATAGCTTCTTCAGTGCGTCTTGATTCGAATTGTACACGGCCTGGAAGTCCTGGGCACTGATGCGCCGTAGTTTATGGTATTTCTTCTGGGTGCGGACGGCCTTGAGGACTGTATCGTACGGAGCTGCCGCCTGGAGAGACGACTTGTCGACTGGAGGGTACGGAACTAGTTTGACTGGTGGCTTGGCGGCTGCGAGTTGAGATGCGACGAGAGACTTGGCGTTTTCTCGGATGTGGGTCTCCACAGGGACACCAAACGCCGTGGCTGTGGATGCGAGCATGGGCGAGTTGTATACGCCCGAGATCGCACGAGTGCTCACGAGATGATGCAAATTCTGCGTGACGTCCGTGAGTTCTCGTCGGGCAGCTAGTTCGTTGGCTTTTGCTTCCTCCTAGATGATAAAAACAACCACAATTCCCTCAATTTCAGTGTAAATATGACGGTGAAATGCTCCCACAATGGACGAACCTCTCGCTGCTTCTGTAGATTAGCATCCAGTAGACGCCGCATCTCGTCGCCCTTGCTGGCGATCTCTCGCACGTACGCCTTTCGCTTCTGGAAGTTAAGTTTCACGCGTCGACTGTGCATGCCTCGCAGCATTTTCTGGATGATAATGGCGTAGTACTCAAATACTGCACGCCGTTGGAACCACTGCCTGTGCCGGTGCAGACGACGGCATCTTCTTCGTGCCAAGTGGCCACGATAAACTCGAGCCAACACGATCTGAGCATTCCTACAGAGAACATTCTCAGTTCATACTTTGATTCTTCCTCTCGGCTGATGGAAGACCGACGTACGTTTGCGTGGTGACGTTTGCTCGCACAAACTGACCACGGAACAGTCGCTGGATGCACACGGCGGCATTGCGTTCTCGTTCTTCGTTCAGCTTGGCATCACTATTGGATCAAGAGATCATATTTAAGTCAGCCTCACACACATACAGAGAGTAGAAAGCTGGCAGGCTGGTGACGGACTCTAGTAGACGCTTCAGCTCGTCTAGCGTGGATTTCCGCCGCTGCCAGCAGTCGTAAAACAGCGCCATTTCGCGCTGGAGACAGCCAGCGACCGGCTTCTGAAGCACCGATAAGGCAGAACCGCCAAGGACGTTTGCTAGGACCCGTGACAAGCAAGTCCAGGTGCGTACAAAAGTCAGCGTGGCGTGAGCTTCAAATGGATTGCCTCCATCTTGCTGCGTCTGTTCGGGCGTATGTACCCATAAATAGATTTACCAGTTTTGATTGGTGTATAACAGGATCGCGGATACCAGTAATTGGCAGTAAATACATGACTACCAGGAAGTCACAAAAGCTCTTCAACATCCAAAGAGAAACTGCAGAAACGCAAAAGCAACCAAACGGGCACAGCATCATAGCCCAACTGGAAGGAAGGCTTCGCAACAGCTCGACGCATGATGGCGTCGAATTCTGAGGCCGCTCGGTTCGATGCGAGCATGTTCGATACGGAAGACGATGACGCAGGGTACGAGGAAACCCATGGGCCTCCAGTGGACGCCGACAGCCAAATGGAGGCCATCGAAGAGTCGATCATGAGCTCATTGCAGCTGAAGAACGACTACGAGCAGCCCAAGAAACTGACCATGCAGCTGATCCGCCAGAGCATCGGCATGGCGATCAAGCAGGCGGCGATGCGAAGGCTTGTGCCTGTAGAAGACGAGGACGACGAGCAACCGCAGGACACTGAGCCAACGGATCCGGAAGCCGAGGAGATCGACGTGCTGCTGCAGAAGAAAGTGCTCCGTTTGGACTGGATGAGCGTGGGAAAGATCGAGAACCTGGACGCGTTCACGCACGTCCAGGAGCTGTACTTGCAGCACAATCTGATCGACCGTATTGAGAACCTGGACGACCATGACGAGCTCACGTTTCTCGCATTGGGCGGCAACCGCATCAAGAGAGTCGAGAACCTTCGACACCTCACCAAGCTCAAGTTCCTCGATCTATCCAACAACCACATCGATGACTTTGATATCCGTACGTACAACTACCAGTTCTGCTAGGTTGTCTAGAGGCTGACCAGGCGTGCTACTGGTTTATAGGAGAGTTCCCGTCGTCTCTAGTGATTCTGCGGCTCGCTGGCAATCCGTTCACGCGACACATGCCGGCGTATATGCATCTTTTCTTCGAGCGGCTTCCTAATCTGACTCAGATCGACCAGTTTCGACGAGTGCCCAGCCGTTTGCAGGAGCCTAACACGTCAGGAAGTCCACTCGCGGCGTCTCCACTGAGCTACTCGCCACGGAGCCAGCACGTGGACCTAGAGATGGAGGTCGAGCTGAGCCAACTGTCCCACAAAGCTACTGGTACAACGGAGAAGCAGCTGTCAGCGACGGATGAGGAGCCCACCTTTGACTTCAGTGACTACGACAAGCAGAAGCAGGAGCGCATGGCCAAGTGGAAGCAGCAGCTCAAGGACCTGGAGACTAGGAAGGCCGAAATCGAAGGTGATATCCCCATCATCACACGCACGACGAGCGTGTCGTCACTGAGAACTCGTAGGAAAGAGGCCGCGGCCAAGGCAAAAGAAGCCACGCAGACGGCGATCGCAGACTCCATCGCCCACTTCCAACAGGTACGAGAGGGACTTTGAGGAGGATGAAAGGGCTATAGTCTAACATTTGTGTGGGGTTTGTAGATGGAAGTCGAGCACAAGGAGTGGCAGGAGAGACATCAGCAAGCTGCATAGAGATACAGAAGATAGGAGATACAGTGAAGAGTAACAATAACAACCATCATCACGCAGGCAAGAAGCGTAGTGGTGCTTGATGGGAGGGGTTTCCAGAGGTGTTTCGTGTATGAAATTAGGACCACGAGTCCTAATTTGAACTGGGCAGGAGGTTGAGATTCGGAATTGTTCCACGACTGGCTGTGCGAGATCAGTTTTTGATCTTGGTTCTGGAGGTTTGGAAAGGGCGTGCGGGTGTGGCCTTCGAGAGTGGTCGAAACTGTCACGAGAACCAATTTCGTCGGAACATCAACCACGAGAAAGAAACTGATGGAATATTTTTCTTTTTCTTTCATGTTGATACAAAGATCGGATTGCGTGTCCTGGACCACCAAGTCGTGCACCATTGTTTGCTGGCTTTGGCAAGAATGAAATCTGCAGGTGGTCTCCTTTACTAGAGATTTGTTTTGTTTCTTTTGCCTTCTTCCATTGGAGATTCACGAAGATCTTCAAGAAGAGCAAGCACCCACGACAACAGAAAATGAAGAAAACGCCTCACGCCAACCGCGGCCCGCGCGATGGTTCAGTGCCCGTTTCTTCCGTTTTATGTTCTCGTCCAAACTTCGAAACGACGCGACTCAGATTTCCTCCGCGCCGCGTGGACCAATCACATACCATGCTCCAAAGATCCACCAATCAAAAACTCCAAAGATCGACCACTTTCGCGCCCATCATTCGATCGATCTGATTCCAACTTCCGTACATCAACTTCATCATTGATCATGGGACGACGCTGTACCTACCAGTGGCTACAGTCCCAACGCATACGCATGGATGGACTCCGACTCAGTATGATGGTGCGGCTCGCAGCTGCGGCACGGCGTCCATCCACAGGCGTCTCTTGAAGCTTACTCCCTCCCTTCCCTGGCTGCTTCCGTCGTATCGAAGACCACTCTCCTTCTCGCCGTCTCGTCAACAGCCCAGTCCTTTAGTCAAGTCCCAGCTCAGCCATGGTCTCTATGAGTGCCCACTCCATCGCCCTCACGCATGTCGTGCTGCGTGGGCTCCAGTGCGTGGCGTCGCTGGTCGCGCTGTCCAGCATCTCGCGCGGCTTCGTCGACACGTTCGATAACGGCTTCTCGCACCGCGTGGGCTCGCCGGCCGCCAACGTCGTGCTCATCGCGTCGTACACCAGTATGATGTACTCGCTGTGGTACATGGTGTGCGTGGAGCTGTACCCACTGGCGTCGCGTCCACGCATCCTCATGATGCGTGCCATGGACACGGCCACCATTGCGCTGCTCGTGCTCGCCAGTGTGATCTTCGCGCAGTCGGACGTTGTCATGCATTGTGAGAGCTACGGTGTATCGCTGCGCTGCGGAAGCATCTCGGCCTCGCTCATGTTCATGATCCTTACGCTCGTGCTCTTCGTCGCGACCATCGCACTCACGTACGTCAAGAACGAGGCCGAGAACGAGCTCACGGCCCCGCCAGTTGGCTACGTTGTGGAGACCACGCCAACGTCGGCCGTCTTCTCGCCTCGTGTGGCTGGCAACGCACCGCCAACGCCATCGTCCAAGGTGTAAGCACCTTCAAGCTTGGCTTGGCTCAAGGGGACTCCTGTTGTGAGATACTGCATCATAGTCGTCGTGCTTTGGTTGTATTTCCCTTTTTCGCCTTATATTTCCTTTGAAACACTAGTAACATATACAGTGGATGCATTTCCTACTATCCTACTACTCGTCAACGTAATGGACTGTTCACATACTCACACTGAACGGCGTGGGGCATGGGGTGGCGTCACTGAGCCACTGCGTGAGTGTCACCAAGTGCTGCATGAACTGGTCGAGTGCCTGGACGTTCCTGGCGTTGGCAAGTCGGACGCCCTTGGGTACGAGGAACGGCGCGACCTCCATCGCCTTGGCACACGCCATCATATCCACTTGGTGTGGACTCGCGACGATGAGTCCAAAGCGGCCCGCCTGGCGATCCATGAGCAAGTGCGGCGAGCCAGCAAAGAGTCGCTCACGGACGAGCACCTGTAGTAAGTTGACTCGCCACGCCGTCTTCTCTGAGACGGTCTCGAACTTGCGAGGCGCGCCCATGACCTGGACGTTTGTGAGCACTTGAGGTGAAGCCAGGCAGTACGCGAGACGTGGGAAGAATGCCTGGCACACGGTCTCCACAAAGCGAGCGCTCTGCTCGCTGAGGATACACACTGGTCCGCGAGACGAGACGTTGGTTAGCAACTGAAGCGCACACTGTTCGATGCGAACCATCGACTCATGGAGGTACGGGTTTTGTACCATGCGTTGTTTGGCCTCTTGGATGCCCTGTGTGGTCGCACGCAGGCCGAGGTGTGTTGCCATCCACTTCATGGGCACGAGCACGTCTTCAAAGCAGATCACGTAGGCGTTTGGAAGAGCCGTCGCTGCAACCGACTCGAAGAGGTCGCTGGAAAACGTGCCGGCTTCTAGTGAGAAGGCGATCTCCATGGGCTGTGGGAAGATCATATCAGCCGTGACGCTCGTGGGCGAGGACGTGCGAGACGTGGCAGTCGGATAGCAAGTCGGGGAATACCCCTGGCCCGCTGAGCCTCTGGTGGTGGAGGAGGAGAAAGAGGTCGTGTTGCGACGCTGTGCAGCTGTTCGAAGATCCTTTCGACGCGTCATCGTGTGCGTAGATTTGGAGGAGGAGAAGGGGAAGGCAGTGAGTAGAAGGAAGAAAGTGTTGAAGTGAGAGGCTGAGAATCCATGGCGTCCGTTGCTTATGACTCGCCATGAACCCAAGCGGAGACCGTGGAGAAAATGATCCCAACGACCAACACTCACTTGCCAATCAGCGACCAGCACTCAACGGCACTTCAACTTTGACGTTATTCCAGTACTCAAATCCATACTTAAGTTTAGAGTATGATGATGTACTATGATAAGGGTATATACAAGACCCGTGGCGCGCATTTTCGACAGCTCACAAGCCGGAAAGGCGGCAATTACATGGTCGAAGGCCTACTCGTAATGAGCTGGATACGTCTGGGAATATCAGGCTGATAGATCGCGGAAGCGGAAAGAGGAAAATGCTGGAGTCTGATTCCTTATTAGTGATTATCGAAAACGTGTCTACGACGACGTGGTGGTCTTCTGCGTGGCGAGCAGGTCCACGACCTTGGCGGTCTTTTCCTTTTCTTTCCGCAACTCGTTGCGCTTGACCTGTAGCACCAGCGTGGAAAACTTCCAGTCTGTGCCTGGCGTGGCCATGATAGGAGCGGCAGGGCCCGTCGGCTCAACAGGTTCGATCGGTGTCTTCTTGTAGGCCTTGACGATGAGGTTACCTTCACCCTTGGGACCCTTGCAGGCAACAGTGTAGTTCGCGAGCTCATCAGTCAGTGAGCCGATGTATTCCTTGCGGTTGCTGGTGATCGGGTGGCCCAGGAACTTGCGTGCGACGCCGTTGTTGTTGACGTGGTCGAGCACGAGTTTGTGCACGTAGAATGGTCGGTTGCGGACGATACGAATCACCAGGAACGACGAGATGCCGCCGATCACGACACCACAGAGCACGGGGAAGAACAGCTTCTTGCCCAGCGTCGACGCCTTCTGCTGACGGACGACATCTTCGTTCTTCACGTACGACTCGAGTGCCGAGAACTCGCTGCCGTCCTCCAAATGCACTTGCAGACGCTCAAACAACGGCACATCATCCGCTGTCTCACCCTCCGCTAGGTCGCCCGCAACAGGCTCCGCTGGTCGGTGCTTGTAGCTCACGATGGCCGTGCCCTTGTCTCCCATCGCACGGAAAGTGCCTTCCAGCACTGCCGACTCCGGCAGCTCACTGGTTTCCGATCCTTCTTCAGCAGGGTAATCGATCTACAATAAATAATTGGCAGTTAGACGCACTGTCCAATTATTATTGGGTGGTGTGATTACAGTGCGTACGCGTTCGAAAGTCTTGGGGTAGCCGATGGCCTCGAAGAATCGGCGGTCCTTGACGACCGCACGCTTGGCCATGTTAAACACACGCGCACTCTACAGAAACCCACAGTTAATCGCCAGCACCACCACATACATATACTAGTAGTAATTAGGCACCTCCTCGACGTCCTCTGAGCGTTCCTTGACGCGCGCAATAGTCGCCATGGCCGCAATGCCGAAGGTCACGTAGCCCAGAATGAGCTTCATGTTGCTGGAGATTTGCTGGCTACCAGACGCATCTTTCAGGCCCAACGGGGATGATGAACCAGTGGTCTTGAAGCGCACGCTACCGACAGCAGCAGCACGCAAGGAGCGAGCCAGGAGAAGCCGCTGACGCACGAGGATCAGCACCATGTCGATCCGATTTGCTGCCGTCCGCTGATGATGATGAGCGAAATGGCAACAAACACCACGAGCAGCTCAATCCTGCGTTGGGTGATTTTATTGTATGTATTTATAAAGGTGGCTTTGTTTGAAACGATGCATTTGGAACACATCACTGTAGTGTATAAAACATATCCGACCCAACCACACAAACTGATAGAGACGCGGGCACCAGTCATTTTGTATGGGCGGCTTCAAGCGAGCTGCTTCCTCGACGAGTGAGGTCGCATTCTGCTCATCACAATCAAACAGAAGCGGCGGGCACCATCGTGTCTTCTTGTATTCATACCTGTGGTGTCCCCCGAAGTGAATGTGTATGTTCCCATACTCTACGTCAGGAGGTTGTGATCTTACTTCGGTATTCAAACTCTGTTGCGGGTGTGGAAGAGGAATGCTTGACTCGCATCCGGCCCGTTTTGGGCTGGGAGCTTGTTGTTTAGGCGCTGGTGAGAGTGGAGGAGGAACGCCCTGTCGTCTTCGTCCTAGACCAGCGCCTCACATGCCATCTATTACTGCCATTACTTTGACTGTGTGATTGTATTGAATCCCCTCAATGCGTTTGGCTGCTTTCTCATGCGGCCGAAAGCATGAACACCAAGCACTATTACTGAAATGCTACGTTCCAAGGGCGCTTCATCCTCATTCATGAGCGAGGTTGCCTTCCCGTACGAAGCAATTTTATCTTTGTGCTTATAGCAACGCGAGAACTTAAAGCACACGTTTTATCTCTTCTGTGATCGAATGTGCCGTCAATTGTGCTCACATTTTCAACCAATTTCTAGGAGTAGCTCCATTAGATTGTCCTGGCAGTACATGCAGTATCGATACCTTGCTGAACACGCAAGTATAGTCGTGTTTTAGTCAGTAGCGATACCGACACCTCCACTATTGGAGTACCAACGTACCATCAAAGATTCAGGCGAGATTGGCATGAACGAGGCCGCAGCTTCGCAGCTTCGTGAGCTGACGTACCGTAAGACAGTCAGCCCGTCTTTAAGACTGGGCTCGTTCGCACGACCATTGCGAAGAGCACCCAAGCGGCACGTGTACGCATCTCGCGTCGCCTAACCAGTCGCTTCGTTCCTTCTCCTGCCGTCAGAATCTGACTCAGATTGCCGTTGCTGAGTCTCCCGTGGAGGTGACGCATTTTCAATCGCCTGCTGTACCCAGTGTGGTGTCCACAAGAAGCCCACTGCACTGGCCCCATGAGATCCTCAGGTTGAAGTCTGTCGTGTCCACCCACCGTGAGAACGGCGGCGCAGCTGCGCTCATGGTCCAAAGGTGCTGGAGGCGACTTGTCGACAAGGCACAACCAGCACAAAACAACAAAACCAACGCATCGACCCGGTACCTACCGTGGATTACGGTAGAGTTGAGAATCGCCAAGAGATTCTCAAGTCGAGTTGCCTTTTCATGTCTCCCAACGCCAAAGAAATGCCGATTCTCAACAACGAAACTCAACTCGCCGATAGAGTTCTACGACCGTCAACATTGTTGACCTGCGCGATGAAAAGCAAACCTTCCAGAATCGAAAGGAAAAGGCGGGCAGGAATTTCTATCCGTCCAGGGAAACTTCCCTATGTGAACTTTTGGATCGCAGCGTCGCGCCATCCACCATCTGGTCATCGAAAACCAGCCAAATGCCGGAGATTTCATATAATACATGAAATCTCCGGCATTTAACCTTGAGGTTTTACATAGAGATTTCATATTATGAAATCTCTATGTAAAACCTCAAGGTTCGAGCCACATCTGCACGAAAAAACGGAGAATTATGGAAACCAACATAAAAATGCACCAACACTCTCGAGAACAAATCCCCAAAAGTGCAGGTGCAGGTGGCCGGCCGTTGGACTATGTAGCCAACCTGCACTTCTGTGCCGTCTGTCTCTTGCGCGAATCTGGAGGAAGAAGGAATTTTGCTCTGGCCCACTGCGTGCAGTCACCAGCCAAGTCGCACAGGTGCCATCCAGGCTCCCAGTCGCTTTCATCCATGGATCATTCTTCATCTTCTCCACTCAAGAACACAGTCCACTTCAGAACAATTCTTCCCAGAACAGTTGTGAATTTCGCCAACAACCTCCAACACCTCCTCCCAACACTCCATCATCACCATGGTCGACATCGCCACCACGCTTCGTCTCAGCCTCCGCGGCGCGCAGTTCGTGCTGTCGCTCTTCGCGCTGTCCTTCACGGCCGGCGGCTTCTACAGCGACTCGGCGCAGATGATCGGCAGCCACGCCACCAACTTCGGCATGTTCATGACCTACACGACGCTGCTCTACAGCGCCTACCAGCTCGCCGTCATTGAGCACTTCCGCCTTGTGCCACAGCTTCCTAACCTGGTCGTGGTGGGCACGGACGCCGTGATGGCCGTCATCCTCTTCATTGCTGGCATCGTGCTGGCCACGTCGGACTACGTGGCGCACTGTGACTCGTACGGCTTCCTGCTCAAGTGCGGCAACCTCACCGCTGGTACCGTGTTCACGTTCTTCACGATGGTCGCGTTCATCGGCAGTGTTGTCTTGGCGTACATGGGCCGACTCACGCCTACCGAGGAATCCCGTGACATGGAGGGCGGCCAGGACACGTACATCCAGGAGTCCACGCCAAAGGCGCTCTCGCCAATCGGCGCGCCAAGCCCGTCGAGCAAGGTCTAAGGGGACTCGTGATGCTTTGAAGTGGTGTCATCCACACTAGTTCCGTGCATGCCCTCACTTAATTTACGTTGCATCTTCACCGTTCATGGACAGTTTGTATCTATGAGAAGAGGAGCTTGCTGTTGGCCACGCAGGGTCCCACACAGGAGTACTTCACGATCGCCCGTCGCTTTGAGGGCATCACCGCCACATTCGAGCACCTGCCACGATGCTCACAAGCAAAGTCGCGTGGTTCCTTCTAGGCAGTGCGTGGAAAATGGGCGCTTTCGACTCGTTTTGGCGATGGACGCTACGTCTTCTCGTACGCGCGCTGCAGTTCGTGCTATGCCTCGCCTCGATCATCCTGCTCTCGACGGGCTTCGCTGTGGGCTCGTTCCAAGGCCACAGCACGATGCTGGGCAGTCGCTACGTGTTCGTGACCTTCATGCTCGCCTTCCTCGGCATGGTCTACGCGCTGTGGTGGTTCATGCTGATCGAGCTCTTCCGGCTCTCGCCACGCCCTCGCTTCTTCTACTCGGCGCTCATGGATCTCGTGCTCGCGCTGTGTCTGATGGTGGCTGCGATCGTGCTGTTGCTGTCGGACTTCGTGAGCAACTGCCTTTCGTTCGGCCACTTCCTGCGCTGCACCAACCTCAACGCCGCTGTCATCGTGACCTTCCTGGCCATGGGCTCCTTCCTGCTCACGCCGTGGCTGCTGTATCGCTGGAGCCGCCAGGACACGCAAGCCCATGAGACTCCTCAGGCTGAGCCGGAGACCCCGAGAGATACCTACCAGCCAGCAGCTACGCCCGTGACGACGACGCATCATGGACATAAGGACACAACAACGCCAGAACAACGGGTCTAAACAGTGGCGTAGTTTGTTCACGGTGTACCTTTGAATGTATTCGCTAGTCTGATCTACTTCTCCCTTGGATCATGATTGCTCTGCGTGTTGGTGCTTTGCTGGTCTATCGCCGCCATGTATTGTTCCTTGTCGGAACAGGAATGTGTTCTCCACATGCATGATGCATGCACTGCATGGACCAACGCGGAACCAAAATGTCCCAGGGCCATATCTTGGTGTCGCTTCACCGCCGCAGATCTGCCAGTTGGGCGGCAAAACTGGGAGGAGCCACAGTGTCCCTCAAGAAAAAAATCACTTGATCAAAGTATGGTCTCAGTCCCTCATGATCCCGTATTTGGCTTTCCTATTCGGGAACGTTGAAGTGGCCACAGTTGAAGCTCATGGGACCAGGAGTCCCAACGCGGCAACCTTGGTCCCTGAGGACGGGCCACCCTCGCGACGCCAACGCTCACTCCTCGATTCCTCTTCTTCTCCACACACTTTAGAAGGCTTCCTCCTCCTCGCCCATCCAGCAGACCCAACGACGATGTGGTGGTTCCGCGTGTTTCTCCGCTTCCTCGAAGCTGCATGCTGTCTCGTGGCCTTGATCACCGTGTCCTCGGGCTTCGTGGTGACCTCCTACTACGGCTACACGAGTATGCTCGGCAGCAGCCCCGTGACGTACACGCAGCTCATCACGTACATGGGTTTCCTCTACGCGCTGTTCCTGCTGCTGCTCGTGGAAACCATGAGCTGGTTCGCGCGTCCGTTCTGGATGTTTGAAGTGCTCATGGACTTCGTCATGGCCGTACTGCTGCTGATCGCCGCCATCGTGCTGCTGGTGTCGGACTACGTCATGAACTGCAGCGTCTACGGCATCATGCTGCGCTGCCGAAGCCTCAACACGGCCGTCGTGTTCACGTTCATCTCGATGGCGCTGTTCATCATCTCGCTGCTCTACAGTCTTTTCGCTGACCGCACTGATCGTGATGTGGACACCGTGGGAACCACGGAGGCCGGACGAGGCACCCACCACACGCAGCACACGTACCACTCGAGCGAGACGCCCACGGCCACCGACTCGCCCAAGAACCCGTCTGCGCGCATGTGAGACCGTTGAACACCAAGCCCACGTCTTCCCCCGTTAGCTGCTTGTTACGCATCTCTTCATCTGCATTTTGACTAGCACTCAGCACTAAACAAAACACACACAAACAAAACGTTCTCTCTTTTGATTTGGACACAGTTTTCAATATATTTTGGTTGCTTTTTCCACTCACCATTGCCGTTCACATGCGAGAGGCTACGCTGATGATCGAGTTGTATGGGTGGGTGTTGGTATATTCACGGACATGATCGCAGGCGAGTAAGTTGCTTTAGATCTTCTCCGTGAGCTCTGGCACGACCGTGAAGAGGTCGCCCACGAGACCGTAGTCGGCGACCTGGAAGATCGGCGCCTCCTCGTCCTTGTTGATCGCGACGATGGTCTTGCTATCCTTCATACCAGCCAAGTGCTGGATGGCACCCGAGATACCAACAGCCACGTACAGCTCTGGCGCGACGACCTTGCCGGTCTGTCCGACCTGGAGCTCGTTCGGCACGAAGCCAGCGTCGACAGCGGCACGCGAGGCACCGACGGCACCGCCAAGCTTATCGGCGAGCGTGTACAGCAGCTCGAAGTTCTCGCCGCTCTTAAGACCACGGCCGCCCGAGATCACGACACGTGCCGAGCCCAGGTCAGGACGTTCCGACTTGCTCACCTCCTCCGAGACGAACGTGGTCTTACCGGCACCAGCGGCCGTTGGCGCGGCACTCACCGAGGCGCTGCCGCCCTCAACCGCGGCCTTCTCGAAGCCCGTAGGACGCACAGTGATGATCTTCACGGCGTCGTTCGACTTGATCTGCGCGATGGCGTTGCCGGCGTACGTTGGACGAATGAACGTGTCCTTGTCGGTCACGGCGATGATGTCCGAGATCGGCGCCGAGTCGAGCTTGGCACCGAGACGCGGCAGGTAGTTCTTCGAGGCGTTCGAGCTCGGCGCGAGGATGTGCGTGAACTTCTTGTCGTTCTGCGTGGCCAGCAGGAGCTCGGTCACGTCCTCGGCGATGAGGTGGTCGTACTTGGCGTCGGCAGCCGTGAGGATGTTCGAGACGCCGGCGATCTTGGAGGCCGACGCAGCGACAGCCTCGGCCTGCGAGCCCAGCACGAGCAGGGTCACGTCGTTGCCGATCTTGGACGCCGCCGTGACGGCGCTCAGCGTGCCGCCGCTCACGTCCTTGGTGTTGTGCTCGGCGATGACCAGCGTCGAGAACGACGGGCGGTTCGCGTTGGTAATGCGACGCACAAACTGTGATCAGGACACATTTCCAACAAAACGAAGGTTAGACTTGCAGATTCGCCAACAAATCCAACAAGAGGACTATCGGTCCATTGGTCTATCCGTATCTTCGAGATGATGGATAGACCGTGGCCAAACAGTAAGCCGAAGTGGCATGTATGGAGGCTGTGCACTACCTGACGGGCGAGCATGGTGCTTATTGGGGCTGTGATTAACGTGTTGGAGATGCGGCGAGCTTCTGTGTGATGGCAACGCAGGCGGATCCGGGTGCGGACGAAGCTCGTTGGTTTGGTTCACGCCCCACGGCACGTGCGTTGCGCCGGCCCAATCCAAAGTTGGCGTTTGCCCCACACGTCGGACTCCTCTTTGTCTCCGCCGTTAACACCCTCTAACACCCCACATGTTGCAGCTTTGTATGCGCTGACGTGGAGGTTAACGGATGTTAGATTGCGTTGTTGAACCTGGGCCATCGTCCTCTTATCTCTTTACACAGGATCGATGCACACACTCTATGCAATAATCAAGGTAAACCTAGTGTACTAGGTTTAATCGTTTAGAGAGGGATATGCGGGGGATGATCAGGGTCCCGAAAGCGAGGGGGTCAGCGAGCCATCGTGTCTTCGCTATCTTCCGCGTCCGTGAGAAGTGAAGGTACGCGCTGTCGGATTGCCACGTCATGCGGCTGCGCTTGCGGCGGCAGTGGCGGTGTACAGCCTCCATGTATACATGCGTCGTACCCACCGCTGCCGTTGCTGTGTATGCACGCAATCGCGACGTGGATTGAGCTCTTGGTTGAGGAGAACCATCGTGTCTAACGCTGATGACGTGGCTTTTTTTTCATTTGGATTATCAATATGCACAGTGCCAACTCCCTCCAGTCCTCAAGACCCCTTCGATTCCACAGTAGTTAAACATGGCGAAGACGTCGGCATCTCCTTCCTCGACCTCGGGCATCGTGTCGGATTTCCTGGCCAAATACCAGAAGACCACGCCGAAGAAGATCAAGCTCATTGACGGATTCCTCGCGTACGTGCTCGCCACGGGCATCACCCAGTTTATCTATTGCGCGCTTGTCGGCACGTTCCCGTTCAACTCGTTTCTCTCGGGCTTTGTCTGCACTGTCGGCGTCTTCGTGCTGGCAGGTACGATTCATCTGACATTCTCATTTCGATTTGCCGTTTCAAAACGGGGCAGTAAAACTGACGTTTTATCATTTGTATTTCTCTAGTATCCCTGCGCATGCAGATCAACCCGGACAACGAGTTCCGGGACCGAACGGAGCAGCGCGCGTTCGCCGACTACCTGTTCTGCAACATCATCCTCTTCCTTGTCGTGTTCAACTTCATGGGCTAAGTCATACGCCTCGGCTCACGGAAATCCACGTCCCTCGACCCCACGACTTCTTTGGCTGTGGCGGAACCCAGTGAATACAAGAAAAACCAACAGACAGACATGCACACTGCGTCATTGGCGTCGTGTGGGTGTGTCCGTGTGGTCATCATATCCAGATCGTGAGCTGCTCACGTGACAGGCAGAGTTTAGATTTTTTTTCCAGTGGATTGGTGAGGGGACGGTGTGGGTGTGCCAGAAGACGCTCAGGGCAGTGTGCCACGAGATAAACATGCGCACAATGAGAATGCTTTGTATTTGGTCCGTTTGCTTCCAGAGGCAGTCTTCCTACACGCACAGAACACGTCACGTGGCTTCAGTTCATGATGGAGCCGACATGTCAAGAGGCTGCTTCGTGTCACGATCTCATCGCAACACCAAGTAGTACTGTACAAATCATGCTAAGTACGCTGTCCTAAGTTCGAATGTAAATTACGTACGCCTTCGGCGAACTTAGCGGAATGATGGAGATCTGAGCAAGACCTTCACTCTTGGTGCTGAGATTACGGCCAACAGGTCCAAAGAGAAAGGCAAAACGAAAATGGATGCGATCCTTCGTGGCCTCTCACTCGTCCTCATAATCCTAAAGCAACGTACAACAACAACGACAGCAAGAAGGAATGACTGGAGAGAAGCCTGCGACTGAGATGGACACGCTGCTGCCCAAGCCGCCGCCGCCGCCTCCGGGTCTTCGTCTGGTCTGGAGCCAAGCGACGCCTGCGGACAAGACGCTCATGGTGCTTGGTGCTCTTGGCGCAATCACTGGCGGCTGTGCGAGTGGGCTCACGTACATTTTGTACGGTCACCTATTGGACGTGATGGCGCGTGCGACGCTGGATGGCGTGGATGAAATCCTCGTCCAGTACGGACAGCTAGCAGCTCTGGAATTGATCGGCGTGTGGCTGCAGTTCTTCACGTGGTCGCGTGCTGCGAGCCACCGCAAGCAGAGGAAGATCGACGAGGACGGACAGGAGGGAGAGGCAGAAGACGGATACGTGGAGGCTCTGGGTGAGGTGTTCTACTCGACGGCGTCGGGACTCACAGCGCTGGCGATCGCACTCTACTTCGGCTGGGACTCGCTGCTCGCGATCATCGTTGTCACGGGCTTGACGGCACTTGTGCCATGGCAGATAAACAAGCGGATTTCAAAACCAGCGAAGGACAAGGACACTGACAAGGACGCGGTGGTGGCCAATGCCAAGCAAGAGCAGAAGCTACTGGAGAAGGAGCTCGATGAACTGTGGCGACACGCACGAGCTCTGAAGCTCATGGATGCGACGGCCGCCGCCAAGGACTGTGTGCTCCAGTTGATCTCTCCCAAGCACAAGTCGGCCAAAGGCATGATGGTGATGATGATGGTGGCGTTCTCGCTGCCCGTGGCTGTTGCGCTGGTGTATACGGCGTGGAAGGTGGAGAAGAACGCCAGCTCAGGCTCAGCGGCCCTACTCGCAGTGGTGTTTCTAGCCTGTTGGACGAGTATGACCAGCCTCCAGCGTGCGTTGACTACGTATAGCAACGGTGGCGTTAGCATGAAGAAGAGCAAAGAGATGCTTAAGCTCCTAACCAAGCCTACGGAGGACGTGTCTGAGGCTGACAAGACCCGTGCGCTCGACTGGCTTCGCTCCCTCGGAAGCCCGTCAGCATGGGAAGCTACATTTATTTGGTCAGCACTGGCTTTCAAGACAGCGCTTTACATCGCTATTGCACTGGCGCTTGGCTCGAGCTGCGCGTGGCTGCTGCAGATGCCTTACTCCACGCAAGCGTCGATGGGGGCTGCATGGAAGGACGCACTCGGCTTCATCTTGGCCGGTTTTGGGCTCGGTCTCGCGTTCGAAGCCGGCATTGCAGCCCAAGGAACAGTGTGCACCAAGGTACGACAAACAGTCTTCCAGCAAGCGTTCATGGCTCGTCTTGAGGTGCAAGATGAAACCATCACGGGCAAGACGCTTGTCGAGGATACGAGCCACATCGCCATGTACTCGATGTCTCTGGTGGAGCCATCTCATGCTGGTACCATGGCGACCTGCTCGTTGGGACTCGTCGTCGGCTTCTGTGTCGACCCATGGTTCACAGTTGCGACGCTCGTGGTGCTGCCAGTCACGTATCTGCCGTACGCCTTCCACATGAAACGCGACAAGGCGCTGTACCGCAGCTTCTTCGACAGATCATGGCCAGTCACAGTGCTCGAGAGCCTCGTGCGAGCTACGATCCACATCGTACCACGCGTGGCAGTGATCCTGATGGCCTACATCCAGACCCATTGGATCTCCAGTGGCCGCTCGACGCTGTTTTCCATTCTGGTGGTGGAGAGCGTGAGTGATATCTGCTTCAGCATCTTCAACGCGAGCCGCTGTACAGCTGGCGCATTCTTCCGCGACGAGGCAATTGCCGCGGCTGCTAGGCTCCTGATGTTCATTACGAAAGCCGACCAAGCCATTCATCTCCATTTTAGTGATCGCAACGACGGAGGAGCCTTACACAGTCTTCAAGGAGAGCTGTGTATCACAGCGGCCATCAATGGTATCCCTACCCAGAAGCTTCTGCGCGACGGAGAGCTTGTTGTATTGGCCTCCGACAATACCGACGAGCTTCGATTGGTCTCGCAGAGTATGCTGCGTCTGGATCACCCAGCCACTGTCCCGGCTACAGTCGGTGGCGTGGACTTGGCGAGTCTGTCTCTGGCTTCGATCCGCAGTCGTATCACGGTCATCGATGCCGATCCAGTCCGCCTTCCGGGGACTCTGAAGGAGAATATCCGCGTTGGCTCGTCAACTGCATTGCCACAGGACTGCGAGGACGCTGCTCAGCGTGCAGAGCTTCCACTGAATGAGCTGGACGCCGAGCTGACTCTAGAGAAGTGGCTGACGGGACCAGGCGCGGCAGAATTGAAGCAACGCGTGCTCACGGCACGCGTGCTTTTGCGAAAGCCCGATATCGTGGTCGTGGAAGACTTCACCAGCAGTGGCGACGTGGACTCCACCGACCAAGTCGACCTTGTGGAGACCGTGGCTGTCATCCGTCGAGAAATCCCGCAATGCAAAGTGCTCGTTGTCACCACCGCCACAATGGCAGGTGCCAAGTGGAACGCTTTGCTATAATCTATTGGTTTAGCACTAGGAGGATGGGCTGCCCCCGAAAGACATCTCTTTGAGATAATGATTGAACCCATCAAGTATTTTTTTTTCCGCCTATTATATTTTCCGAAGCCCCACAACGCCATCCAAAAATGCACCCTCGCTTTCCATTTCTCTTTAGCTCCCCAACTCCACACACACAGCACAACTATGGACACCAACACCCTCATGACAAACGGCATTGCGACGGAGACCGACGCGTTGCTGTCCAAGCAATCATCTCCAACGACTCAGTCTACAAGTCCGCCACAGGCCGCGAGGAAAACACGGAAGTTGCCACTGCAGAAGCTGCTTCGTGCACCAGTCGTGGCCGTCGTCGGATTGTTTCAGGCTGTGGAGTCGTGGTGCGACGAGCGAGACCGTGAGTTGCGGAACCCACACGCACGCGAGAGAAACTGCAGCGCTACGGTACTGAGCCTGGGAGCTGGGAGCTGGGAGCGGTCGTGGCGGGCGGCACACGCATCTTATGAGAAATAACCAGCGATAAGCAGTAAATACACACAGAGTCCTTCGTAGATGAGTGGGTTTATTGAATGAAGACGCATTCGAATGAGCACTGGCACCAACTGAATCGAGTTGGTATCCGCATGACAACAAGATGTATTCACAAAGATCCGCAGTGTGCAAACAAATTCCATTGATTATTCGCAGATTTGCTCAAGCTAATACCTACGCGTATTCCATACAACGGATCAACTACAGAGTTTAAACTCAGAACATTCAGTACTGCGACGAGGCCTTTCCAATCGACTGGCCGACATCCGATCCGCCATTCACACCAGCTCCGACGCCGGCACCGACACCCGCGCCGACGTTCACACCGACACCAGCACCAACACCGGCTCCGACACCAGCTCCGACCTTGCCGCCAGCTCCGACGCCGGCACCGACACCCATGTGAAGACCACCTCCGAGGTTGAGGTGACCGAGGTTGAACCCGCCCCCGATGTTGAGACCACCGCCGATCTTGGCACCGGCGTTGCCTCCAGCTCCAATGTTCAGACTACCGCCAAAGTTGAGGCCGAAGCCGCCGTGCTTGCCGTAGTTTTTGTTGTCTTGCGTCTTCTGCGGGGACGGGGTGGTGGCGGCAGGCGTGACAGTAGGCGACTTGGATGGTCCTTGAGCGGCAGGACGCTTGATCTGTTGCGCTGGTGCTGTCGTAGGCTCAGGCGCCGGCGTACCCGCCGTTTGCTTGGCTGGGTTACTCTGACCTTCCTTTGGGTCAGTGGATTGCGAGCTCTTCGGGCACGGCGTGGCCGGTGCGGTTTGCTTCATAGAGTCGACCGTGGAGTAGCTGGTCGCCTTGGACGTGTACGTCATCTCACTGGCCGAGCCGCTGTCGGCAAACATGGCCGTGGCCGCCACGCAGAGCATGATCGCAGTCTTGAGGTACACCATTGTTTATAGTTGAGAAGATGTTGGGGGGGGGGGTGGAGGACGAGGCGCTTGACCTTGTAAGTTTTAGTAGCTTGAGGCTCCGGTTGTTGACAGCGGAGAGGAAATTAAGGAATGACAAAAGATATCGGAGACCGACACACCAGTCTCATGCGATCCCTCCCAGTGCCGAAGGGGTCAACCCAATCCCGTAAAGACCATCCATACCGTCACACTGGCGTGCAGTGCAAAGCTTACGCCATGCGAGCTGCTCTCTTCCGCAGCTTTGTGGCCCCAGCTGGAGGCACAGTGTCTGCTCTTTCGATGGTCCCACTTGCCTTCAGTACAGTAGATGGGGTTCATTGACTGGCGTCAGTGCGGTCATTCGATCAATCGGTAGAGGCGACCTGAAGAGCTGCTCACACCGGAGGCTCGGTGTCACTCTTGCCGCTCATCTATTCAGCTGGAGAGGACGCAGCCCACGAAAGTGTCTCCGGCTTTGTCTCTCTATGGCCATGTGAGGCATCATGTGGCTAAATGAGACCTGCTGAAAAAAAGGACACCGGATCCGCTCAAATGGGTTCAACGGTATCTCAGTACTTCAACCCTTCATTGATTGGATGAAAATAATGATATTGACCTTGTGAGCTGATCTGAACTCATTCGACATGAGAAAGGCAACGGGAAACGCAACAGCTAAGGTTGACGTGAGACTTCGACGAGTGGGAAGCGGCAGAGGCAGCGAGGTCATCACGACGAGGCTGAAGACTGGATTGAACCGCTTGTGCACTCAACGCTGCGGTACTGCTAGTACTCGGAGGAGTTGGATCCTTCGGCATTTGCTGGACTCATTGTAACTTCAGGCACAGTGCCATCGGCTTCGATTGAATCGAGCTCTGCTACTGAAGCACTTTGTGACGCCCACGACATGTCGAGCGTAGATTCGTTTCGATCGGCAGTCAGTGTTGACATCGTCGCATCTTCCATGACGGCTTTGGTGTAGCTCGTGGGCTTCGCGGCTTGTGGAGTCGGGATCTGCCCTGGCTTGATGGGCATCTTGTACCGCACAGGAGCTTTCGGGTAAGGCGTCGATACGGTCTTTTGCGTGGCGGCCACGACAGATCTGGAGTCGACGAGAATCGTAGAAGCAGCCAGGAGGAGTACCACCACAGACTTGAGGAACACCATGCTTCGTACTTGGGAAGTGCTGGAGGATCCGCGAGGAGATGGTTGTAGGCTCCCGTGCGAACAGTGGAGAGAAGATTGAACAATGGTGTTGGGAGTCTCGATAGCAGTGATAAGTGCCTCTTCACGGCACCAGCGGTGAACGGGCGTATGAAGAGCGTATGCCTCATGCAAAATCCCAACTGACGGTCTCTATTCCGCAGCCGCAATGAACTTGTGGTAAATGGAAGCTCAGAGTCCCATCGCGATCACCTGCACACCACAAATGACAAATCTGATGGTTCTCTTCTGTAAAGATGAAGTTGAATATATCCAACACATCGATTCAATATTGTCGAAAAGTACGCAATGGAAATTGAATTCCTTACACCGCCATCGCTCCTGGAGGCTCTGCTTCTACGGGTAGTCCTGGCCGTTCGGTCAAAGAGCTGTTATCCGGAGGCACCTGAATCACACGCGTCACTGCCTCTGGAGAATCTGCGGGGGTTGTCGCTCCAGGAACTTCGTCGTTGAATCGGATACTAGGAGAAGCCACGTTCTCAGGACTCACGGACGGCAGTTCGCCGTTCCTACCACTAGGTTTCGAGGGCTTCTCCACTTCAAAGCCTCCGCCAACGTCGAGTTTTCCCCCGTACTTGGCGCCGCCGTTAGGCATTGGACCGACGTTGATGCCCGTGTCGATGTCCGCCTCGCCTTCCACTTGTCCGCCACCTTTGTACTGGTTGCCAGACTTGGTGTGGGCCGTGCCGTTTCCTTGGAAGCGTCCCTTGACCCCTAGACGTACATTACCAGCATCATCGACTGTGACGTTCAGGCCCAACTTGAGCCGACCGTTGCCTCGGATCTTGGTTCCGTTGATCGGCTTGCTGGTGTTCTGGAGTCGAGAGATAGGCGCAATAGGTGTCATCGTAGACGTCTCCTTCGTCAGGGGGATCAGTGTCTCCGCTGCTGGCAGAACTACCGCAGAAGCCAGGGGCTCGGTGGTCGTCGGTACCGCTATACCACTCAGCTTCGGCTGTGCTAACGACGTCGGCTGAAGTATATTGACTGGCTGACCTACGGTTTCCGATACTGGAGCTGGTGCCTCGGCCGTGGTGTTGTCAGTCACGCCGACAAGAGCCTTACCAATGCGGGACGTGTAGACTGCGGTGATGAGAATCGGACACGGAGTGATTGCAGGCACAGCCGAAAGGCCAGGAGTACCAGAGACCGTCGTGCTATCAGCGACAGTGATCGTCGGGTAGCTGGGTGCTTCGTACGGAACCGCTGCGGTCGCGGTTGGACCCACCAGAGCATCGACCACCGCGGTGGAGTCGAGGGAAGACGCAGGGAGGTAGTTGACGACGGCCGTCTGTGTAGCCAGTTCGCTGGGTGGGACGACCTCTTGGGCCGTGGAGACAGATGCAGTCGCCACCACGCACAGAGCGACCACGTTCTTTAGAGATACCATATTTGTCGAACGATAGAGGACCACGAGAGGGTCTCAGCTTGTAAGGTGTGGAGGAAGTCGAGGAATGGGCTTGGATATATCGTAAATGCTTCCATAGTTGCCGTCTCTAGAAGAGAAGCAACGTGTTCACACCACAATACTCACAGTGGACTGTTGTGTCGATCTTTACTTTCTTTGGTCGATTCGCTGAGTCTGAGGAAACTACGCCACCAAATCCAGTACCAGCTGAAAGATCTCAATGGCATTCGCGTCTTACTTGAACATCCGACTTTAGAAGCAACAGTAGGACCTCCCACAAAGTTCACAAGTGCTCTACAAAGTCCGCTAGGATCTCTAGAATTCTACTGCCGCTGAAGAAACCAGTCATCCAACAGCAGTAGAGAAGCAGGAGGCCACACACGGATACGTATATTAAGTTAACATCTGAGCCTACACTCAACACAACTAGAACCAATCGTACGAGCAGTTGGACAAGACGCTGTCCCATACATCCTGCGGCAGCTTGGGTCGCGCAATTGCTGCGGACGCGTTCAGATCCACACACTGCTTGGCTGCTGCCTGGAACTCGACCGGGAACGACGAGTGCAAGCTCTGACTCCACGTGCCGTCTCGTTTAATGGACAGCGCCGTCAATTCTGCGTGGCCTTCTTGGAAGTACCCACGCCTCTGCGTTGTCTGTTCATGCCACGAGCCTCGCAAGCCACTCGGATGAGAAGACAACGAGTAGATGAACACGTGTGGCGTGTCTCCTGAGTCGTCCAGAAGCTGGAACGTCACGCAGTCGGCACTCCAGTAGCCGTGGATCTTGGACTTGCGTGTGAATGTGTGGATCAGATCTTCAGAGAACCCAGCGACCGATCCGTCATCTGCAAGCATCAGCGTGAGCTTACACTCGTACAGCATCTCGCTCACCGCGCACGTGAAGCCCTTGAATACAAACTGCCCCGGCGTAAGCTTCCACACGAGCGGCTCAATCGATGGCGCCACGTATTGCTGGATTAATCGCAGAGGACGCGTCGCAGGCAGCACCAAGTCCTGAGCATGCGTGCGTCGTATGCAGCGTCGGAAGGGCATTGTGCGCATGAACAAACGCGAGCCAAGTGAGCTGTCGTTGTGGGAACTTGGCAGCAATTCCGCTTCGCAGTCGATGAGCTGGCCTTCGCGTAGTCTCGTGGAGAACCGCATGAGCTTGAAGTGGCAGCGACACCGTGCTTCAGGCTCTCCATCAATGTCCCTCCACGTCGCACTGCCGTCCATCACGTAGAAGCGGAAGCCTGCCGGTTGGCCGAACACGAGCCGCTCTTGAGTTGTTGGTACCAAGGGTTTGAGTGGCGGATCTTCTACCGTCGCAGTCATGGTGCCGTCGTCAAAGACCTGAATACGCAGCCACAATGGTACAGGAAAGGCGGCGTCCAACGCGCATTCAAACAGCCACGTGTGGGCTCGCATTGTGGAAGGAGAGTGAGAGAATGAGAGACTACGCAGGAAGATCTCCAAAATGTGAAGAGCTCACTTGTTGCAGTTGGGAGTGATGGTCACTGCGAACTTTCTACGGGATTTTGTAGAAAGATCGCAATGGAAAATGGAGAAAATGGAGCAAAATCCCACAGACAAGTATGCTTGTATTGGTTTTATTCGAGGAAGACTTGTTACACTTGACCTGGTTGGATCCTGGGCAGAGCAAAGTGGTGGAAGTCGCAGTACTGGAGGACGTGCTGCCACAATGCGCCTGGTAACGCGTAGGTCGATCTCGTTGGCGCACGCAGGGACTTGAGCAGCAGAAGCATAGTGATCTCCCGGAAGACTTGCGGGTACAGCGTGTGAAACGTGGGCGACCACACGCGCGTCACAGTGTCCAGACGCAGCTCGACGTGGCCTTTCTCGTTGCGGTTGTGGCTGCGCATGGGGTCTTCATGGACCCATCGGCCTCGCAGTCCTCCGAGTGAAGGCGTCATCGTGTACAAATAGTTCGACGACGACGTCGTGTACTTGTACGTGAGCGTGTACAGCACTTGGTCCTGGCTCCACTTGCCGTGAAGCTGACACTGCTGTGGGAACAGCAAGTCCTGCGATCTTCCACGAAGAGATCCATCGGCGAGAAGCTCAAGTGAGACCACGCACTCGTAAACCGTGCCGCTGTTGGTGATCGTGAAGCCCTTGAGCTGGTAGCTGCCTGGAATGAGCGGTCTCATTGGCGACAACAACGGCTTGGCTTCATACTTGTGCGCCCACAAGCTCAGGTTCACAGGCAGCGTGACTTCACGCGCCTGAGGTCGGTCGTCGTCGCCGTGGACGACCACGTAGCGGCCCTGGAGTCCCTTGGTCGGAGACAGCATCGTGTTGCAGACAAGGAACTGGCTCTGGAGTTGGCGCCGCCAGAATCGCGCGATCTTGAAGATACAGTTGAATACTGGCCCTTCGTCCACGCCGCCATCGCAGTGGCGTTCACTGGGCGTCGCTTTGCCGTCGTACACGAAGCATTGCGGATCGACGGATGAGCTCGTGGCGCCGCCGTCCGGTGCCGACAGTTCAGCCGTCAATGCGCCGTCATCGAACACGTGGAACGTGAAGCGAAGCGGCGCATTCTGGTCCGCAGCGACAAAGCCTTCACACGCAACCGAATGCACAAGCTGCTGCGTCGTCACCTGCGTTCTTGGTTCAGTCATGTTCTTTGGCAACTGCAGCGTCGTCTGTTGTTTGGGCAAGATCTCCAAAATTTCCATTATGATTGGTAGAAAGTACGCATTCGTACTTAGTGCGAGTGACACACTAACATGGCTACATTTTTGCAGAGGTGACGACGCAAGGCAGATGGACGGGTACGCCAGCCTCTTGTGCTTCAACACAGTGTGATGTTTGTTAGCATGCAGGCTGGTCGCTTCTACACGAGGGCAACTGCGTAACTGAGTACAGTGGAGCTGCCCAGTGAAGTTCAGTGGAGACCTATCGACGCACAGTGAAACCTCAGCCACGACAAGACTAATAGACTCACTGAAGTGTCCTCTGTCGCGCAGCAGGCTGCACCGAACGAGTCACTGGACTTCTCCGATCTTATGAGCCTTGCGTGCATCTGGTCGTGTCGTCCAGGAAAACGTGCCTGTGTGTGTGATAGGCATGAGTCTGTGTCTCTGGAATCTGGATGAGTGTTGCGAGACACCGTAGAAGCTCGGGCTGTCACTGGTCACGGTGGCCGATTCGGTGGCGTCGACGGCCTATTGCATGGACACCAGTATGGCTCGTCCGTTCAGTTTGCAATTTTCCTAGTCAGCATCAAGTCCTCGAGTCCTCGCATTCACCAAAATGGTTCACGAAACGATGCCAAGTCCTATGAACGGCCGTCGGTCCCCGTCTGGCGTCGACGATGATCTCGAGTACTTCACAGTGGACAACTACGAGTGGCCAAAGTACGAAGCTCCAAAGCGTGCGCGTCTGGAAGAAGAAGAGCGCAAGAAAAGACACCGAGAAGTCCAACGTCAGTTCATGAGACGGAAGCGAGCACGCGAGGCCGTGCTCAAGACGCAGATCCGCCACTTGGAGCTGCAGCTTCAGATCGTCAGGGCAAGCAAAGAGGTCAAGATGCTGGTGCAGGAAGGGATCACACTACGCACGCAGCTCGGCCCAAACATCGACACTCCCTTGATGGTTCAGGAGGAAACCGAGCAAGATGAAGAACAGGAAGAAGGAGAGGAAGAGGAGGCGAGGGATGAGCTGGACGACCCGTTGCTTGTCGAAGTCCTCATGTCGTGGTAGCATATGGACAGTATAGGACACTGTACACAATGAATATGAATCCTGTCGCACTTTGAACATCCGCAGTTCACTGTCATGATAACGTTGACGATGCTGTGTAAAAATGAGGGACGTCCGCCATCCGTTCTTGCCGACTGCCTCCTGACGGAGACCAAGCTGCCACGTGAGTTGGTGCGTCACTCCAAGAGCCCCGTTTAAACCGATATGGGTATGTGCTATCGAATTCAATGGGGTCCAGGTTGGCACGTTCGCGCTCCTGCCGTCACGGCAGGAGCGCGAATTGGCAGTGCCGTGACTTGATGGCTGGTACGTGCAGTTGTGATGTGCAAGCCGCTTGTCTGGATCTTTACTTCCCACAGAAAGGCAGAGGCCAACACAGAACGCGGCCGTTGAGACACCCAGTCGAGTCCTCGAGTTCAGAGGGTATGCTGGACGCAAATGATGTCCCAATGTGGTACACTGTATTGGCAAGTGCTCGGGGCCACGATAGAATTTATTGGCGTTCTCAACACCCCACTATATTGCCGTCTTGCAAGCCGCACAACATTGTCAAAATATGTAAGCTTGCAAGTGGAATTGGCAAGTGCGAACCTCAACTCAACCGAACTGAATGCGCAATGCGTTGTGATCTTTTCGTGTGTGATATCCAGATGCTCGACACCGAAGTCTCTGGCACAGGGAACACGACGCAAATAAAAAGGTGTCGTTTGGAATCGTTCGAGTGTGGTCACACTCTGCACTGAAGAATGACTTTGATTTTCTGCCTATGAGGCATGCCACACTCGCCACGGTGGATGCGGCGGACGACAGGGCCCTCTTTCATTCACCTGATCAACCGCATACTCCCCCGACAAACCATTCACAGTGATCATGCGCTGCCGCGACACCAATTACTGAGACCGTCCTCCTGCTAAAGATGATATGGGTACGCCGTGTTGCTCACCATGTCAAATGAATCGTTCCACTGTAGCCGGCAGCTGATGTGGCTTCTCCTCAGCAAGTGGCAGCTGGAGAGGACAATCAAATTCAAAGGCTGGTCACTCATCCAGCCAGTTCGCAGTGTTGCCGTCCCAGACGAAGAGAAAGCCTCGCCGTATCTAGCCTCTTGCACAGTACATCCTGTATTAGTCTTCGGAAAAAACTGGCCGCTGTGATACATGGGCGATTCGCAACGAAAGGCCTATCCCATCCCAGCGAATGCCTTGGACTTCGATCGCTGGCGTCTGCGCTTGCGTCTTCGAGACTCACCATGGTTTCTGGGCTTCCACGGTACAAGAAGACAGCCATAGCGCAGCCATCAGTGTGTGTTATGTATCCTCTTCCATGTCATCTCTCGATTTGTGTTGCCATAACGAGGGGAACTGTACAAGGCGCTTGCCCCACGTACGATCTCTTGGTCTACAACGACCGAGAGTTGCATGCCGTCGACCACCACGAACCCTCAGAGTCCATCATTGCATCGGAACGGACCAAATCCAGTACCAGTATTGAATAGCACCCTTCGTATCGTAGAAGACAGAATTAACGAAAGGTTTTGGTGGTTCACCAGTCCATCTGTGAGGCCCCCATTACCCAGTGACGACACACGGTTGAGTAACCCGCGCGGTCACTCTTGATGACCTCCGTCAGAAGTTGAATCCTCCGCCGAGGATCACCGCCATCGAGGATTATCACTGACGACGTGACCTCCAAGTCAACACCACCACAGACGGCGTGACCTCCTAGTCAACACCGTTCGCATTCGGATTTGCAGTCCATTTTCAAAGTACCAGTCGCCGGAAAAAGACCCCACACAACGACAAGACAGAGAATGGAGGAACCGCTCGAGTATCTGACGATCGAGAATCTTTCGTGGTCCAAGGGCTACCAGCGGCCACGCATGGACGTCGACACAAGACGAGAAAGGCACCGGCTCGTGCAACGGCAGTTCGTGGAACGCAAGCGCGAACGAATGGACGAATTGTACGGCACCATTCGACTGATGGAGCTTCAGATCAAGTGGCTCCACGCAGCCCGCAAGGCAAGAGACGACGCGAGAGAGAACCACGCACTACGGCTACGGCTTGAGGGATCAATCACAAGCGTGGAACCTGTTCCGTACAATGGAGTCGATCCGCATGATCGTGATCGTGATCATGGCGTCCATTCTTGAAGGCACTGAAGGCTGCACGGAGTGACTGAGGACAGTTTTTGCATGTAATCGATGTTCATAGTCGCACGTAACGCAAGACAACCTGCATCAAATCGAAGACAACGACTTCCTAATGCACACCATACATACTTGTTGGTGCAATCCCTACCATGAGGACTTACCGGAGTGCTTGAACGCGTTGGTACAGTGCTGTAGGAACAGCAGTCAGTAGAGTGTCGTCCTTCACAAACTTCGCTCGAACACTTCCCTCGCCTTAGCGCAAGCTTCGAGGCTTGGCCGTTGAGTCTGTCTCGCTACGTTTGCCTGCCGCCAAGCGAATTCCCTGCCGTTCGGCTGGTTCTCAAAGTCGTTGTCCTCCTCCTTGAGCTTGAGTTGAATTCTCAAGGTGCTCATCACCGTGAGCTCAAATGACCAGCGCCACAATCATCTGCTCAGTGTCTGCGCGATTACAGTTGACGAAATCGCGTCTGATTACCGAGCGAGTGCCAGTCCACCGCATTCATTTCTCACCACATGATCACAATCAACAGCTTGAGCGGCGAGTCATCACGACTGGCTTCTTGGTAGGTTGAAGATGGATACAATACAGTCCACAGTCCATCCGCCGATTGAACGAGCCGCTCGCTCACTCACACGGTCGCTCGCGCGGATCACGGACGAGCGAGAGGTCAAGCGTGAGCAACGCGGTCATCGGTCGGCTACCAGAGCACTGGTGAGTGCGAAGATGGTCCACGGAAGCTCGTCTTTCGCAGGTATCAGCACTGCAACCGCTTTCCGCCTCTACGTAACTGTACAAGGGCAAGCAAGGCTTCAACAAAGCTCGAGCCACAGTCTCAGCTGCTGAGTAACGATCGCTGTCTTCACCGTATCTAGGTGACTCCAACACTGTACAGTATGTACGGTACGTACTGTACAATTTCGTGTCGGTGTGGCCACCAGCAAATGTCCAGGTGCGCTTCAACTAAAAGCTGACGTGCGACTCACATCTGCGAGCTGATGGCCCTTTGCGCAGCGATGGACGGATCGATCTGGTTCGCTGGCTTCTTGTACGGACGCGAAAGTGTACGGTGTGCGCCGTACGCTCGCTCCAGGGGAGATGCCGTCACCCTGACTACTCGGTGAAGCAGTGATTATCCAGTGGCCCACCCCCAGCAGGCTGCTTCACCATTAGTGAATCTACCACCACGAGAACAACACCAACGGAGACCTTCCTCTTCGTACTATCGCCATGGCTCAAGCAGCAACGTCATCTCCTCAGCTCGACGGCTTTGAGTCTCCGACAGGCACCGACGCACCGCTCGACTCGCTCGAGTACCTCACAGTGGACAACTACGAATGGCCTAAGAGCGGCCCTCCGCCACGCAAGCGCATGCCCGACGACGAGCGCAAGCGGAGACACTGTGAGATTCAGCGCCAGTCCGTCGCACGCAAACGCGCGCGCGTCCAGTCGCTTGAGAACACAATGCGCGTTCTTGAGATGCAGCTCAAGCTACTCCATGCCACGCGTCAAACTCACCTACTAGCGGAAGAAAACCGGCGACGACGTGCGGAAATGGAGTTGCGGTCGTGCCAAATCTTCACAGTGCCTTGCCAGGACGCGAGGGAGACAGACCTCGATGAGCTCTATGACCCGCTGATCGCAGAGGCCTTGGCAGTCCTCACGCACCCAATCCAACAACCCAATGTCGTCCGACGAATGAGCAGTTCTCCCAGAGCGCAATGATTGCGGTGGTGTGTGCCATACATATATGGTAAGAATCGAACATACAAAATCTAATACTTCTTCAGCTCATTCCCGATTCCTGAAGCGGTTGCAGTTCAACCAGTGTATGTTGCCTCTGCCACGAGGTTGCGTAGTCTGAAGTTGGCATTGATTAGCTTCATCATACAAACGCCAATCATTCCTTACGTTCATAAACATCATCACTCTGACATCGCAATCGCTCCAGCATTCGTTTTGGATTCGGTGCAATCGCCTTGTTCGTGAGTTAGAGGGAAGGAGTTGAGCCACCACGATGTGGGCTGTGGGATCCCGTCGAGACTCAACAAAGACTGTGCGGCAGTCATACACAGTACAGTACAGTACAGTACACTGTGTGCGTGTGTACGTGAGTTGTAGCCACGGACACGCAACTGAGGCCTGTCGGATACCAGCCAAAGATGTCAGGCATAGTGCCCCTTTCCAAAGTGGAATCCAATGTGAGGAGACCTTTGATATAATGCCCGTGTCGCAGAGGAGACCAAGCCTTTCGCACTTTCAGGTTACAAGAAAGGCAACGCACTAGGTATCGCAAGCAACACGCACCAAAGATCACTGGAACGACGACGACAGTTTTCTTCAAAGCAAGCGAAGACGGTTTCGAAGGTGGAAATGCCGGGTATCAACTTGTAGGAATCTACTCGGAGTGTCATGGAAATTTGGATGTGGTCTAGAACAAAGGTGATACGATAAACGGGATTCACTCCTATTGAGAACGTTGTTTATCATCGCCGATCGCGCACAGTCTCGATTGACCAATCTCGGTCTTTTGTCATCAAAACGTAAACTATCGTTGGCTTCCCAGATCCCCTTTTTTTGCCAGGTCGGCTTTCATCGCCACCGAGGACGAGCCACGGTGGCATCATTGCACACGCAAAGCGCGGTGTAGAGCGTGCACACTGGTGCCTTCACTACGCAGGACTCGCGGCCTCGTCCAAGTGGCTCGCTCACTCTGCCATCGTCTCTGTGTACTGTACGCGACTGGTCATTTGGCGATGGTCTCTGCTCTCCTGCGGCCGTTCATTCACTGCCTTCAGCCAGAAGACCCCGGCTTGCATTGAATCTACAGACTCGTAGAGGACTCGAACTCACCCGAAGCGATGTCGTCCGATGAGTCGCTCGAGTACGTGACGCTGGAGAGCGTGCCGTGGTCGCAAGGCCACCAGCGCCCGCGCATGGACCCGGAAGAACGCAAAGTGAAGCACCGACTGGTCCAGCGACGTCACATGGAGCGCAAGCGTGAGCGAGTCGCACAGCTGAAGGCCGCAACGGAGGTGTTGGAGCTGCAGCTCAAGTGGCTCAAAGCCAACCATGAAACCAAGCGACTCACGCAAGAACTACACGAGCTGCGACAACGATTCGAGGCAAGACGTCTGCCGTGGGTGCTGCCACTCGATACAAAGCCTGACACTGTCGAGGAACTGGCCATTACAGAGATGCTGGCGGTCGTAGATCAGTTAGAGTCCCACGCATCCGATGCGCATATTAATCCGACGCTAAAGTCGCGAACAGATCATCAATACAGCATTCCTTAGACAATTTGATGCGCTTAAGTCTGTCAGTATGAACAGCCGCATTCCGTTCTACGGAGGCGTGTACTTGGCGTCCTGGGGTACTGCATGGTACTTGAAGCACGCTGCATCCGGCGAGCCAGTCTGGCGAAATGTGGACAACCTGGCGACCAGCCGTCCACTCGGTATGACGAAATCCACGCTGCTTACCATGCGACCGCAGTGTAGTAATAGTGGTCAGGCCAACTGTGAGTCAGGTAGCGAGCGACTCGCTCAGATAGCCTCCATCCTTCGTAGAAATAATAACTCTGCTTTCAGGTCGGCCTAGAGTACTTGAGACTCGAGTTGAGTCCTTGAGAATCCATTACGCTTCGACAGACAGACAGCGAAGTGTTTATTGAATATCTCTGGGTCTGAGTAGCCTTGGCGACAGGACGACATAGATATGAGTCACCCGCACGAGTACAGACTCCCGAAATGTCCCCGAGTGATTCAACGAAGTGCCCCTGTGACTTACACTTGCTGCGTGATCGATCTCTGCAATCGGATGCATCAGTCGTCGCGGCCAGGCTTGTTCACCTATCGTTTCCAGCTGATATTACTTCGACGTGTGACGGGTGCAAAGATGATCATCAAGGGCAGTAGACTGGAGGTTTGTGTGGATAGGTTTGAATTGTCAGTGTAGATTCTACACTGACAATTCAAACCAGTGTGAGTACTGTACTAACCCCGGTTGAGAATGTGGCGACTGGAGTTCACCCCGCCATTGAAACAAGAGCTGGAGACCACCCAACTTAGCGGCACGAGGTGGCCCAAAACAGCGGGCGTCCAGTATTTTAGGTGGCCCAGACTGTGCGTGGGCCATTGTGGCGTGACTTGAACTGGACCATGCCTACGTGTACAAATTGTTTCAACGATGCGTGCCTCACACCCTGCAATCGCATCGGTCTCACTTCAAGTAAGTCACTTGCGCCCCCTCGCCCCAGATCGCATCCTGTTCACTCGTATTGGATGCAAAATGGAAGCGCCTGTCCACGTGAGTGGTCTCTCGCCGCTGCCCCAGGGAAGTGGGTGTTTGTGCAATCGATTACGGCCCTTGAGGCTCCACAATGCCTCCTCCTCAGTGATGAAGGGCAGAAGAACAGGCACGAACTCTGTCGCGCAGAGGACGAGTTCTCAGAGCGAGTACACGACTGGCTTGAAGCATCCTGGACTGGCACCACAGGAACTACCAGCACCTGAAACTGGCTTCATAAGTACACAATTCTCGTGTGAGACCGTGATGTCGGAGTAAAGTGCACCTCAAGATGACCAGCAAAACCAAGAGCCCTTCTTCTTCGGTGGATTCCTCGAGTATTTTAGAGAGAACTCTATCAAAATCAATTGCGTGTCCTGGTCGAAGCGGCCTTTTGACCACTAACCGCCTGAATCCGCTTGAAGCCTTTCTCGGTTCATTTGAGTCATCCTAAATCGTGAGTTGGTGGTGTTTCATTGGTTGATAACTCCAAGAACTGACGTGTTTCTGTCACAAAACATGTTGAAGTTCCAATGGCCCAAAAAAGGTCACCTCACGGGGAAAAAAAGAATGCTGTTGACGGGCCAAGAGACACCATGCTTCAAGGATCCTTGAAGCCCGCAATCGATTAGCCTGTTGATGGGGGTGACCACACAGCTGCTGTACATTCGGTACCGTACGATTGGCATTGGAAGAACGCGTGGCATGTATAATGGTCATGGAGGCTCGACCACGCCATTTGGTAACCATGATATGAAGGCATTTGCGATCTGGTGGCTCTATGTATTAGTCACGGATTGAAGAAATCTTTGGCTCGTGTACATTTGTACAATTTGCTTGTCCACTGTCACACTGCCATCATTTCTACCTGGACTTTGGTCATCAGCGAGCGTGCACAGTACAACATATTCATAGTGATCGACGGGACTCGCAGTCGCCGGTGAAAGGCGCAGTTTGTCGCGCGCGTTTGGTGCGACTCATCATCACCCACGAGGTAGCGTTTGATCAGATCGTGGGCTCCGTCTCGTCTTAATCAGCCAGTACAAGGTCCATTCTAAGTGAGACTCAAGCATGCTAAATTGTCAAAAATATGATTAAGGTTGCAAGTGGGGATTTGGCACTTCGAAGTATTTGGATATTCATGAAAGTGACGAATGCGCATGACGGGTGTCGTTTTCAAAAAAACGAAAGTGGTGACAAGGATGCGAGGCAGAGGCACTGCACTCCAGTGTACTATCCGCCTACGCCACTCCAACCAGCCGCCGAGGCAGACGAGATATTTGATAGGATCTGGGCTGTACAGTACTGGAGCCAAATGCTGGGGAGAGGATGGTGGGCTGGTGTCATTGTGAACTGGACTTTTAGGAATCCAGAAACAGATCCACAACGCGTGCTCACTCACACAAAGCACTGGATGCATCTGGATGAGTCTGAGAGATGCGATTGAGTTGTGGGGAGGCACGCATTCCCAAGCTGTCATTCTATGGGATTCAGGGCCCAGCGAGTCTGGATCTTCTACATATCTCCACATCGTGACTACCGTTTGGACCATAACGTAGTCTTGATGGGTGGCTCGTCGCCGGATGGGTTCTGCTACTGAATCTGTGGACCACCCTGATGTGCAGCAAGTGGTCAATCGGGTCAGTCAGTCATCCGTGTCTTCAACGTCCAGAACGTGCCACGACACCAGTTGCAGAAGCCCAGATGTCCCACCTGAAGGGCGCCCATTATTGTCTCGCGCACGCATGAATACTGGACGCACTAAGTCAGGTTCTGTACTGCGGACTGTAGCATTGCAGTGCGTACAGTACACTCATACTGTGAATGCACGCTGTGAGAAGACAGTTTCGCCGCAACCATTGATGCTTGGCGCCCAGCATGCGCATCCATTCCAGAGCTTCCCGCGATTACTCTCTCTGAGTCGAAATACGTGCTCCCGTGCTTGACTCAAACCTAGAATGATGATAATCCAATGTTCATGGTCCCACGACCCTCTACAACAGCCAGCATCCCCCTCCCCTCCCCTCGCCTCGTATTTGGGATGGCGAGCTACCCATTCCGTAACAGACGTGTTCGTGCACATATATCAACTGTCCTGCGCCTGGAAGACCACATCCAGTGATCCAGTGACCATATTTTCACATGTTTGCGACGCCCACAAAACCCGTTTTCCAGTCTGAAGTGGTGATCGATCCACAAGTCAGCATGTCTTCCGATGAATCTCGCGAGTCTCTTGAGTATATCACCGTCGACAGCGTCCGGTGGTCGAATGGGCCTCAGCGTCCGCGTATGGATCCAGAAGAACGGAAAGCCAAGCATCGACTCGTGCAGCGCAGGCACATGGAACGCAAGCGAGAGCGGATCGCCAAGCTCAACGGCGTCATCTCCATTCTGAAATTACAACTCCAGTGGCTCCAGGCCACGCAAGAAGCCACGAAACTCCTAGAAGAACAAGGCGACCTGCAACGAAGACTAACGTTAGGGGCTCCAGTGCGAGAGTCAAAGCCCTGGAAAGACGCGTTGGATGTGAATGGATTCGGCCTTGAAGACCGCATTATGATCGAATTGCTGGAAGTCGTCGAACAGCTCTAAACACTAGGGGTAAGTTTAGAGTCACGAGTCGATTTACTGTCGACGTCAATTTCGAATATTTATCAAATACAACACCACGGTTGAGTCCATGGAAAACTGCATGACGACGCTCGAGATCCATAGGCTTGAAGTTATGCATTGCCTTCATCGCGTGAGCTGTCGGGCCCCGAGACGCGAGCGTCTGTGACTCGATTCTGTTTTGTTTTGGCTTGAAGTACGAACGGCAAGTCCAGCTGGTGCCGGAGATGAGCTCCTCGTCAACACGGTTCAGTGCAGCTCGAACAACGAAAGTCCACGCGAGTCAACACACGAGAGTTCTTCAGTCACCTCTTATTGGCTGAAAGAAGATCGATCACAATATAGGTGAACGCATCAGCCAATCATACATCATTTAGGTTATATTTCAGATTGGTGCGTTAGAGTGCGCACGTCCATCAGAAGAAAATGGCCGATGATGGAACTGCTGTGAATGACAGTGCGGATGACGCGCTTGTTCTCGAAGAGGTGGACGAGTACGAGTATGAGGGCCGCATAGGCGGATTCCTCAGTGACCGGTGTACCATCTACCTGCGTTTCTACAGCGATGGAACCCTGGATGGCAACGTACGACAGCGCAAGAAACCGAGTCTAAACGGCCTCGCGCTGCTCTCTACAAGCAAGAAACGCAAGCTACAGCCCCACAGCAGCGCCAAGACAGCCCTTTTTGCCGTGCCTAGTGATATGATAGTCTGTGGATACCTCCAGGGCCGCTGGTTGCGTCGTGGAGACGGCCACGTGTGCAATTTCAAGGCCATGAAGCGTCAGGGCCACGTCGACAGGCAGACTTTGACGTGTCAAGCTGAGCTTTTCAACGACGGACGAGCTACAGGCACCTGGCAGTTGCCTTCAGAGACTCGTGCTTCAGTAAAGAAGGAAAGGACGGAGTCGGGATCGGAGACCGAGACCGAGGACGACGAGGACAAGGTCATCGAGAACGTGTTCGAGTGGCGGCGTGTGGGTCTAAACGGCAATCCCACTGGGACTATCGCCCAGTCAGCGTCAGCGTCAGCGTCAGCGTCAGCGTCAGCGTCAGCGTCAGCGTCAGCGTCAGCGTCAGCGTCAGCGTCAGCGGCTGAGCGCTCTCAGGATCCGCTGACGCTGTTT
>JAADWY010000226.1:0-41535 GCA_023336355.1 Pythium dissotocum | reverse complement strand
TCGTGGTCCCACGCCTTGGGCGCGTTCGACTGAACGAGCTGTTCGATGGCGTCGCTGGTCACGCGAATGGTCTCAGCCATCATCTCGACCACGGATTGCTTGGTCTTCCTCACGAACGACTCTGCCTGGTGGGTCCTTCGAGCGAGTGACGTGAAGTACTAGAGGAACTAGAGGAACCCTCTAAGACAGGCAGCTCTTTATTGTAGATACCGCCATGGTGGTGATACTAGTACACATGAGATGGGGTCGGCAATTGATGGATTCTTGTGACTGTGGCCAGTAATCTTTCTATTACGTTGAAGTGGTTGATTACCCCTTGTAATCTCCAAAATCAGTTCTCACTTCGGCAGGTTTTTGGGTTGATGATCCTCTCTAAACAAACAGGATTTGGTGTAGTCACCACCCGAACACCGATCGCTTCATCAAACCAAGAAAGGCAACGAGCTCTTGAACAAACGACCGTCAGGCTCAGTGCGTCCAGTGAACTTTCAGTCAAGTATCGTGTATTCATAAGTAGTTCTAGCTGTGGATCCGGTCAATTTAAAGCCAACTTGTTTGCACGTTTAGTGGAGCCCGTGCTTCGCGTCTTCCAAGGGCAGAGGGAAGTGCGTGGGAAACCCTGGGGAACAATCGACTGCGCGCTGGGCGTAGGCTAGTTTTTCAGGCGTGGAGACGTCCATGACCTTCGCAAAGTCCGCTGCTGGTGTCGCTGAAAAATCACTGAGAGTTCCAGCGACGATCTGCTTGAGCTCGCGACAGTACGGCGTGTTGAAGGCGTTGAACAACTTGGTCGGGAACAGCATTTGGAAGTCGATGAAGCGGTCCATCCATGACCACATCGTCGTCACGTTGGTGTGCTGGAAGAAGAAAACCTTCAGCGTCGGGCTCACGCGCGTCACGTTGCGTGGTAGCTCCTGCAGGTGCGTCATCCCCATCACCACCACATCCAGATTCTGGACTTCGAAAAGCTCGGCGGGGATACTGGTGATAGGACAACCAGCGAAGGACACCAACTTCGGTTGCATGCGAATGAGCACGTCCGGAACCACAGTCATTTGCGAGAATTCCAATGCGACTTGAACGCCTGGCGCCCACTTCTTGTCCAAGTCGTCTGGAAGCAGTCGGATATTGGTAATGCACGTGATAAAGTCGATCAACAGCGGCGGGAAATCGTTGGTCTGCAGTCCGAGCGGTAGTTCGCCAGTGGGGAAGAACGTGCGTACCAGGAACAGTGATCGCAGCGATTTGTGGTGGGTTCCTGTGATAGCTGAGGCCTCGTCCCAAGAGACCACAGTTGAGTTGTAGATCTTGAGACCGGCCATGTTCTTGAACTCCTGGATCTTTGGTGTCATAACCAACGAAGGACAGTGGCGGAATACCACACGCGCAGCTCGCTCTGGATCAAAGATATCGAGAGCCTCCGCAATGGAGGCGTCGTGGCCAGTGGACTGGATGTCATGGCAGTTGACTTCGATAATCGAACAGCCAGGCTTGCTGCTGAGCCATGGTTTGAGTCTCAGGCCGCAGACAGCATCCGAGTAGTGGGTCTCAGCTACGAGGTGGACGACGAGGATCGCACAGCCCCACAGGACGAAGGTGCCAGGCCCAACAATGTGCACGGTAAAGTGGATGACCCGCTGCAGGCGTGTGCCCTTCGGGTGTTTGTCGGCTGAATCCTTGGTTTTCACTGGCGCTTCAGTTGTGGCGCCTGCCGCGGGAGAGACAGCGGTCGGTTCAGGCTCTCCGTCCTGCTTTGAATCGTCCTCATCTTTGATCGACTCGACTCCCGACGATTCGTGGGCTTTGGGTTCTTGATTCGCAAGATCTGGCTTGACAGGAGCGACAAGGTTGCTCAGTTGAAGCGCGTCCTTCGGCAGTTGAATGGCTGGCGACGGGACGGCCAATTTCTTTTCCTGGCTGGCTACTGTAGCGGCTGGGGTGAGACCTGCGACGGGAGTGAGCATCTCCTTGATCGCATCCATACACTGCAGTAGACCCAGCGCGAACACGAGCCGTGAGATCATATCACCCCACGACGCGACGAGCATCATCTGGAACTCCTGCTGCATGTTGGCGAGCCAATAGTCGTCGAACCAGTTCGGGAACGGGAAACCGAAGCCATTGGGGTCGTTGTACTGAGGCACATAATTACCGAAGATGATGAGCGAGATACCGATAGAGGAGACCATGTCGAGCACAGCGTCACATAGAAGGCAGAGCATACGACGCGTGGTCTCACGGTCACGGTAGTAGCGGTGGAGCAAAGGCACGGCCCAGCAGTTGGCCACGAGAAGCGCGACGTAGAAGCGGATGAGCCAGAGGCGAGGCAGGAGCTGGCTCATGCGGTAGACTTGATACGACTGAAGGCCAGTTTCCACGAGCTCACGGATGAGTAGGATGTGGTCGAAGTAGACGCTGTCGACACCGAGGAGACCGTCACGGGCAAAGATGAACGAGCCCGTGCGAACCATCGATCTGGTCATGCGACGAGAGAATTGTCTTGTAGACGAAACACGATCACCCGAGTGAGCGGCCGCGACAGATCCCACTGGGGCAAATGTTCGGCGAGGTTGAGATCCAACAAAGCGACTGATCAAAGAGGCGATACGCGGATTGCGAGCCATCGCACGGAAGAGCTGGCGCAGGTTCGGCTGAAACACGAGCTTGCGTGCGTGGACTGAGCTTCCAATCATGAGCAGAATGAACGCCGCGTGGATGGCCGCGATCGCCGCGTGGATAGCGGAGACCTTGGCGTACTGCGAGTTGTCGATACCAATAGAAAGCGCGTGGAGCGAGCTATACGTGAACGTGAACTGGAAGCTGTTGTATAGCTTCGTGACGCTAACGTAGTAGCCGAAGTTGATACAGTGCAAGATCAGCAGGCCGGCCCACCACGCCACGAAGCCCCATGAACTAGCGTGGTAGTTCACTTTGACTTGGCCCCGACGGCGCCCTCGCAGGCCACTGAGCCATTTTCCAGGCTGCAGCATGCTGTCGATCCCTTTACCTCGAGTCAAGTCTGGTCGTTCCTAGTTTGCAGCCGAAGTCGGAATGAAGAGGATGTTGTGGCGTTCGAGCAGACATGCTGCTGCTAAATAAATGGCGCATAAGGAAAATCACAGACAATGGTTTCTCAGCTATTTCCGTCCTGCTTGTATGGATGCATTCGTTCCACAAGTAAGGGGCTATCCTTACAGGGCATGCGACAGTGAGATGGTGGATACGATGCTTGCGCGCCAAATATGATCCCAGTAACAGCACGAACCGCGAAGATTGACCGCACAATTGGCGAACCAATCAAAATCGGCGTCAGTACTACTACTCAGTTGGTCAGAGATCGTTTTGCATGTCAACACTGGGGGTTTCAGAATGCGAAGAAATGCTCTCTCCCTTGGGCCAAATCCAATTACCCTTCGCCAATGAGCAATGCAAAACCAAGCCGACCTCCGTGGGGTTTGATACTTGAGAAGGAAGAAGGCAGGTACCACGAGCAAATTGAGCCCAGCAGTTGAATAAGACGAAACGAGGCATTTACATGCGATCATAATGGGGCTTCCGACTTCCGCTGTGATGACCGCTGACACCCTGTTCCGTCCTATCTTTATATTTGGTCTGGCCTTCTTCTTCATCTTTTTGTTCTGTTCTGCTCATAGAGATTCGGACCGATGGCTATTGTTGTTGTCCGAAGGCATCCTGACCGACAATGGCGACGTGCACATTTGAAAAATTTCAGTGCTGACGGCTTCCTCCTTGGCTCCATTTTACTTCTACCCCTTTCACAAAACGTCAACGGGAGACTCGATCCGTCTTCTTCACACACATGCGATCACACCGCTCATTCGTCAATCGTAAGAGATCTCGTAGGTGTCGACTACACTTCTGTAGACGACGCGAAAAATTGAAACATCCCGACCCACCGTGGTGTGTTCAATTCAACATGGTGCGCTTTCCTCACACCACACTGCCGCCTGTTCTCCGCCCATCAAGCGCAGTATGGCACATCCATCCTTGCGCTTCTATTCTCTGCCATTATCTCACAGAATCCGTATCCATGTTTGCTACCTCTTTTATACACAACTTGTTGCCCCAACATTAACATAGAAGATACTGCTATGATGAATCCAATGTATTGTAGATAGCATAAATGTAGAAGGGCTGGAGTAGCCAACATAGCCGGCCGACACTAACGCAGTGCGTACATCGCATCTTCCAGCGGCAGTGGAAAGTGGCTCGAAAACCCAGGCGTGCAGTCCACCACACGCTGAGCGAAGGCCAGCTTCTGGGGCGTCGAGACGTCCATGATCTTGCCTAAGTCCGAAGCTGGAGCAACAGAAAAGCTGGTGCGGTTGCCAGCTACGATCTCCAGAAGCTCACGGCAATACGGTGTGTTGTAGGCGTTGAATAGCTTGTGCGAGGAGAGAGCCTGTCGGTCGAAGAACGGATCCATCCACGACCAGAACGTGGTGACGTTGGTGTTCTGAAGGAAGAGCACGCCTAACGTCGGGCTCGGCTGAGCCACGACGCGTGGAAGCTCCTGGACATGGGAGGATCCAATGATGAGTGCTCCTAGTGACTGTGTTTCAAAGGTAGCAACGGGGATACTACTTGTGAGCGTGCCAGCCAACGAGATGAGCGACGGCTTCAGGCGTAAGACGACGGCGGGAACTTCGGTTAACTCGGAGAACTCCAATGCGACCTGGATTCCGGGCGCCCACTTCTTGTCCACGTCGTCGGGGATCGTGTGGAGATTGGTCACACACGTGATCATATCCTTGACCTTTGGCGGGAAGTCGTTCGACAGTAGGCCGGGTGGTAGTTCGCCTGATGGGAATTTCGTGCGTACGATGAACAGCGATCTCATGTTCGGGTGATGTGTGGCTGTGATGGTGGCGTCCTCTTCCCATGAGACCACCGTCGAGTTGTAGATCTTGAGTCCAGCCATGTTCTTGAATTCCTGGATCTTCGACGTCAGCACTAGCTGTGGACAATGGCGGAATACCACGCGAGCAGCACGCTCTGGGTCGAAGGTATCCATCGCATCCAACATGAGCTGGTCTTGGCCGCTGGACTGGAGTTCATGACAATTGACTTCGATGATGGAGCAGCCAGGCTTGCTGCTGAACCACGGCTTCAGCTTGAGCTCACAGTTGGAATCCGAGTGGTGGGTCTCCGCAATCAGGTGAATGGTGAGGATGGCGCAACCCCACACGACAAACGCGACGGGACCGACAACGTGCACAAGCACGTGAAGAGCACGCTGCCAGCGTGAGCTTCCATGGCTTCCCTTTGATGACAGCTTCGTTTTCACTGCTTCGTTGCCGGTCAGCTTGGGACCCACGACAGAAGAAGAAGTTGGAGTCGCCACGGTCTCACCATCCTGCTTCTTGTCATCATCCTGTGCAACTTCCGCCTCGTTATCTGCCTTCATCTCATAATTCACCGACGTCGTGTTGGCTGGAGCTGTTGTGCTGGCGACAGGTTCGACGATCGTTGACAGCAGCACGACCGGCGAGACTTCAGACGCCTTCTTGTCCTGGTGGACGACCACAATGGCTGGGATGATGATAAGAGGAGGCGTGAGCATCTCCTTGATCGCATCCATACATTGCAGAAGACCAAGTGCGAACACCAGTCGAGAGGCCATGTCGCCCCATGACACGACCAGCATCATCTGGAACTCCTGTTGCATGTTCGCGAGCCAGTTGTCGTTGAACCAGTTCGGGAATGGGAAGCCCATGCCGTGAGGATCCGTGTACTGCGGGACGTATGTACCAAAGATGATGAGCGAGATGCCGATAGAGGAGACCATGTCCAGCACAGCATCGCACAACAGGTAGAGCATACGGCGTGTGGTCTCACGGTCACGGTAGTAGCGATGCAAGATCGGCACCGCCCAGCAGTTGGCCACGAGCAGCGCGACGTAGAAACGGATGAGCCAGAGGCGTGGTAGAAGTTGGCTCATGCGGTACACTTGGTACGTCTGTAACGCTGTCTCGACAAGCTCACGCACCAGCAAGATGTGGTCGAAGTAGACGCTGTCGACGCCGAGGAGACCGTCTCGAGCGAAGATGATGGATCCTGTGCGGCCGATGGAGTCGGAGATCCGACGCGAGTGCATTCGTGCAGACGAAAGACGGTCGGAAGTCTCAGTGACCACGACGGAACCCGCCGACACGACCGAGGTGCGAGGTTGCGTTCCGACGAAGCGACTCATCAGGTGAGCAAAGCGTGGACTACGAGCCATCGCGCGGAGCAGTGGACGAAGATCCGGCTCGAACACAAGCTTGCGCGCGTGGATGGAGCTTCCTATCATCAGCAGTATGAACGCAGCGTGGATGGCGGCGATCGTCGCGTGGATAGCGGAGACCTTGGCGTGTTCCGACTCAGGGATCCCGATGGAAAGCAGGCGCATCACAGCGATCGTGTAGCTGGTCTCAAAGCTAGTGTACAGCTTGGCGACACCGACGTAGTATCCGACGTTGATGCAGTGGAGGACGAGTAACCCGGCCCACCAGGCGACATAATCCTTGGAACTAGCGTGGTAGGTCACTTTCGCTCGGTCGCGTTCGTGGCCTCGGACTCGACTGAGCCATATTCAAGACTGCAACATGGCGTGGATGACGCTTCGGGGCTGGTTGGCTGTTGGCACGTTGGAGGCAAAGTCGAAATGAGGATGGAGGATGGTGCGAAAGTGCCAACGCGTAGGTACTGAGGTGATCAAGACGAGATCAGGACGATCCAGGTAAGAAACGGCGATTCGCTTTTGGCCGTTTCTTACTTGGATCGCTTTGCTTGTTTTTGTGACTGAAGCGACAGAGGATACGATTCCAAAAGGCCCTCGCAGGGTAGGATAGCGCCCAAAAGAAATCTGATCAGAGGGCATATTTTTGACCGACACATCGACTCGTGAGCACATCGTAGCGGTTATCCTCAATCGCGTTCGAGCCTCTGCGGTACCGGAAACACCGAAGTGAGACAAAACGAAAATCGGAGCTTAAAACGACGTGCTGGTGCATGTGATCCAGCTCGCAGACCGAGGAGGAGCCCTCGCCTTTGGTCTCGTCTGCTGCTTTATCGAGCCATTGGGTCTCACCTGCAGTACGCGACTGCGCAAGAACCAGAGATGGCTGTTGGACGAAGACAATCGATCGACTGTGACAGTGGTATTTTTAAAGGTGAGAAGAGGAGTACAACCGTCTTGCTCCGTTCAAAGCAGCAAGAAAGTACAGCTTGCCTTGAAGGTTTCACTTCAACCTCGTCAACATTCACTCTGTAAAGTAGCGTACTTAGTCAGACATATCACAGTTCTACCACGTCTGGCTCGAGCCACGTGACTCCGCAACAGGCAGCCATGCGACTGAACTTCCAACCGATCTGTTCCATGGATGCAGAACAGAGAGAGTCAACTGCATATCATCCTTGCTCCTCCAATAGGAGGGCTTGATCGGATGCACTTGCCGTCGTGTCCAGGCGCTGCCAAGTCCAAGGCGGCATCCACCTGCACCCGGTATGAGTGACAAGGATGAAAACGGAGACATGACCACACGCTATCGCATTGATTGCGCGGTGCGAGCACTGGGCTGCTACGTGAGCTACCTCAAGAGGGCAGTCGGTTCGCTCTCACTCGCAGTATCACCGCCGCCAACCACGACGATCGTCCAAGTCTCCGGCGCTTATCCCATTGGAAGCGCGAGCTATGATGCGGCTTCACAGTCGAGTCCGGATGTGCCACATGAGTGTCCATGCCGCCAAGCAACCTTCGCTCAGTATGGTGAACAGCTGCGCATGCGCGGCATCCAACCGAGCCGGCGAACTAACGAGATCCATATGCATATAGCGCCGCGAATGGACACGAGCGTCAAGCACGTGATAGCGTGCTGACGCGGCGCGCCGTGGCTTTGCTTGGCGACCGCTCAGTGGCGATTGTGTCAAGCGTGTCATGTATGTAGTCTTTCTGTGATAATTACACGCGAGTAAAATCCAAAGTGCGTTCTCCAAAGGAATAGGTGTGGTTGGATTTGATGTCGCTTATGGATGGTATGAAGGGAGAAATAAGCTCCTGATCGCGAACAACGAGGTTAAGTCGATCACTCTTTCGGCCGCAGTAAGTGCGCTTGTAGTCCGTTCCATCACCGCTCGTTATTCTGTCGTCGAGACCGCGTGCCTTTGCTACACGCCTAGCAGTAGAAGAGACCGCCGTACGCGAGGCCGAGACCGCAGCCGCCGCCCCACAGACCAGCGCCGAACGTGTTCCAGTAGCCCAGCGGATACGCCCAACCACCCAGACCACCGCACGTGTAGCCGAAGCGGTACGGACCGAAGCCACCCCAACCACCCCATCCGCCCAAACCACCGAAGAACTGCTCATGAGTAGCGTCCATCACTGTCGCGTCGTCCTTGGCCTCCTTGCTCTTCGACGCAGGCATGCGAATGGGTTCGGTGCTTCCCGTGAGCTTGATACCCGCTGGCAGGTCGATCTTCCGAGCCGCCTCGGTGGCTTCCGTCGCAGTCGGGAGACCGTCGATCTTTCGGATCACGGCCGAAGACGACAAAGCAATGCCGGCACCCTGGGCGAGGCTATTGGCAGTTAAGACGGCAGCAGTGGCGATGATCGCAATGACCTTCATGGCTGCGTTTGTTGTTTTGTGTGTGTTCGGGTGGCTTGGACGAGCTTCTTGTGTTGCTTGCTGATTGCGAAGTGCGACTGCCAAACATCGGTGTGTCTGGGGGCTTTCGTAGGACCACTCGTCGTTTGGAGCCGCCGTTTTCGGGTATTTTCGTGAGCACTTCTGCGCAACGTGATGATGGATGGAGAGGGTGTTGTGAAGGCTGGCTAGAAGGATTCTTGCTTCGCAGCACGTAGGACTGTGCGAGCTATTCGAGGAATTGGCATTGGATCATGTCGGATCAGTTCTTACTCACTTTAGTGAACTGTCACTGCCACTTCAACTTCGTCGACGCTCACTCTCATCCACTAAGCGTACTTAACGAGACGTACCACAAGTACAGACAAACAGGTCTCTCATCTGCCGAGAAAGTGCAACCTGACGGTTCTGCAACTGACCCAGTAACAGGTGGGATCCCCAATAGGCAAGTGCAGTCCACGGATGCCGGCGGGCGACTGTCTTGCAATCAGTGCGCGGCAACTGACAGCAAATCCCATCCTCGCACAGCATCGATCTCACCCGCAACCTGATCCCCTTGTTGGTCAAGTCCGGTATGGTCCATACCGCAGGAATGGCATGGTCTGTACCCCTAGCAATCTTCGTCCTCGTAACACCGCGTCTTCGATCAGCAAGTGATCCAGCTTGTTATGCACAGCCACCCTGTATCGCCGCTCTTCATGTCTTTTGCTACTGGACTGCACTGTAGCCCCTCGAGGTTGACGACGTCCATCACCACGACCCTGGGTCTCCTCGGCTTCGTTCTGTGCCTCCTGCCCTGCTTCTTTTGCTGCCTCATTCTCAATCCAACAAGCAACACAGCAACCAAGCATCCTCACACAACAGCGTTTCGGCTCAAGACCAATAGGAGTCGAATCCCGTTTTGAAACCCACAAGGTGACCATCCGCAGCAGACGGCACGCGACTGAAGCATCAACTCGCATTGAAACAATGCCCACCGCGACCATGACCAGTCTGAACATCGACAAGTACCTCTCGGAGTGCCGTGAGTCCACACCAATGCCAGCCCAGAGCTCCACAACATCAAGACACGAGATTGAAGGCCAATCGTTGTCCATGACGAACTCACAAGCTTCATCTCCTCCTCACACACCAAGATCCACGCGTCGTCTCCAGGCTCTGCCAAGTCCAAGGCGACAGTCAACGCCAGCCGACACGACCTACGCGGATGCCGACGCAGACACCATCACCAGCGATCGCGTTGATGATGCCGTTCAAGCGATACGCTTGTACCTGAGCTTCCTGGAGAGGCAGATGACGATGTTGTCTTCTCGCTCGACAACCACCGCCGATCAGGTCGTAGCCGCCAATACTAACGGCCTGTATGTAACTCCGGCTCATCACGTGAAGCCAAGGCACAGTACCATCAGCATGGACGATGAAGCAGCTCCACAGCTGCGTCAAGACTCAACGTCTCAGTGTCGATGCCGCCAAACGACCTTCGCTCAAGATGGTGAGCAACTGCGCATGCGTGGCATCCAACCGAGTCGGCGAACCAACGAGATCCACATGCACATAGCTCCGCGAATGGACACGAGCGTCAAGCACGTGATAGCGTGGGGACGAGGCTCGCCTGTGAAGGGTAGCCGCGCATTGGTGCGTATGTATTAGTGTAGTGCATTCTGAAGTGCTATGAACGCGTGAGTAAACTGAAATCCAAGTATGTGGCAGTATTTGATGTCGCTTATTTATGAAATAAAGGGAGTGAGTCCACGCCTGATCTCCAACAACGTGTAGAAGACCTTTACCTAGCGAAGCTGGTGCATTGCGTCTTCAACTGGGAGTGGGAAATGAGTGGGGAATCCAGCCGTGCATTCGACTGCACGTTGCGCGTACGCGAGGTTTTCAGCGGTGGAGACGTCCATCATCTTGGCCGAGCCCGATTCCTTGGAGACCGAGAAGTCGCTCATGTTTCGAGCAACGATCTGCTCGACCTCACGACAGTACGGCGTGTTGAAAGCGTTGGAAAGCCGTTGGGGGAACCGCAGTTGGTATTCCACGAAGTGATCCATCCACGACCAGAACGTTGTCACATTCGTGTGGTGAAGGAACAAGGCTTTCAGATACGGACTCACGTTCGTGACGTTGCAAGGCAGTTCTTGGATCAGCGTCATACCAAGCAAAACTGCCCACAACGTCGGTATCTCGAATAGTTGAGCTGGAACACTGGTGATAGGAGATCCAGCGAATGACACTAGAGCCGGCTGGACTCGAACGAGCACGTCTGGGATCGTGGTAAGCTGCGAAAACTCTAATCCGAGTTGTAGTCCTCGTCCCCACTTGGTGTCCAAGTCGTCCGGAAGCACGCGCAAGTTCGTCACGCTGGTGACCATGTCGGACATGAGAAGGTGGGAAGTCGTCGGTAAGTAGCCCGGGCGGTAGCTCACCATTCGGAAAGAACGTCCGAATGAGAAATAGCGAGCGCATCGACTCGTGATGAGTGCCTGTTATGGCTGCAGTGGCGTCCCACGACACCGTCGAGTTGAAGATCTTGAGCCCCACCATGTTCTTGAACTCTTGGATCTTTGGCGTCAATACCAGCGCTGGACAGTGGCGGAAAGCTACGCGCGCAGCTCGTTCTGGATCGTAGACCTCTAGGGCGGCCGTAATGGTCTCATCTTGGCCGGTGGACTGGATGTTGTAGCAGTTGATCTCGATGATCGAGCAGCCCGGTTTGCTACTGAGCCACGGTTTGAGGCGTAACTCACATGCTGCATCAGAGTAGTGGGACTCGGCGACGAGATGGACTACCAAGATCGCGCATCCCCACGCCACAAAAAGCCCAGGGCCTAGTATGTGCACGATGAAATGCACGATCTGCTGAAACCTTGTGTGACTGTGACTCGTCTCAAGTGGACCCTTCACGTTAGCCAACGCCTCAATGGTTGGCTGCGGTGGCGATATGGCGTCCGTCATAGGTCCGCCTTCCACCCCGTTACTGTGGTCGATAGATGCCGGATTCACTGCTGCGGATACTACGTCGGTTGGCTCATGAGACTCGCCACCGGCCCCCACTGGCGCCACCACACTGCGAAGCTGTGGTACTTCTTGAGTGAGTGCTGCAGCCGACTGTCCGATCGCCTGCTTCAACTTCTCCTTGCGAGCGTCAGTGGTTGCCGTTGGGGAGTTGTTGGTGGCGGGGGTGAGCATCTCCTTGATCGCCTCCATGCACTGCAGCAGTCCCAACGCAAAGACCAGACGAGAGACCATGTCGGCCCACGACACTACCAGCATCATCTGGAACTCCTGCTGCATGTTGGCGAGCCAGTGGTCATTGAACCAGTTCATGTACCGGAAGCTGAACTTGGGATCGTTGTACTGAGGCACGTAGTTGCTGAAGATGATGAGCGAGATGCCGATAGAGGAGACCATGTCCAGCACAGCGTCACACAGAAGGCAGAGCATCCGGCGTGTGGTTTCCTTGTTGCAGTAGTAGCGGTGAAGAAGCGGCACCGCCCAGCAGTTGCCCACGAGCAGCGCAACGTAGAAACGGATGAGCCAGAGGCGTGGTAGAAGTTGGCTCATGCGGTACACTTGGTACGTCTGTAGCGCTGTCTCGACAAGCTCACGCACCAGCAAGATGTGGTCGAAGTAGATGCTGTCGACGCCAAGGAGACCGTCACGAGCGAAGAGGGCGGTTCCGGTGCGACTCACGGACACTGAGAGTCGGAAAGAGACGTTACGAGTCGAAGAAAGTCGGCCACCCAATCGAGCTGCCACGTCAGATCCCGCCGGTGCAAACGCTGGGCGAGGCTGCGAACCGGCGAACCGATTGATGAGAGCACCAACGCGTGGATGGCGAGTCATCGCACGAAAAATCGGACGAAGATCCGGCTGGAACACGAACTTGCGCGCGTGGATGGAGCTTCCGACAGGGGTGGGTAGTATTGCATGGTAATATTAATCCATCGAGCACGAACGGCCTCATTAATTATTCCATTAATCGCGTGCATTCTCACCGAATTCGTTGCGGATGGCTTCTACACTGTAAACATCCCAGAGATCCCGGTTGTATCCGAGGAACATGAGAGTCTCAAACGTCATGGGGTCCATACACTTGCGTGTGTCCGTAAGCACCAGCTTCGCCGCGGAGAAAAACCTCTCACACTCGTTGGAGGTGGGGGGAATGAAGGCGACATCCATGTAGCGCTGGCGTCGAACAACACGGCGGCGCTTGAACGGGTCGCGGACAAACGAAGGAGCAGGTTCCTCAGCTTCACCAGCGGTACTGGGATCATCAGCTTTGAAGCTCGCGCAGGCGGATCTCTCTGTGGCGCTGAGCGGGTCGTTGCGCTGGAGCTTCACGATGCCAGACTCCAGCGACGAGTAGTTCACGATCGGCGCCGCTGGTGCAAGACGATTCTCGAGCTGGGGAAAAGCCGTAAGCACCCGGTCAAACAGCCGACGCACACCAGACATGGTTAGTGTGGTCTTCTGGAGTGTCTTGGTCACTCCTTCCATGCGCTGCAAGTCCACTAGAAGCGCCCGAGCGGCCTCTGTCTCGCGTCGCATGAGGAGATACTCCTCGAGGCCGTTCTCGGTGATCGTGCCGTGGTCGAGCTGACTTGGCTCCAGTTTGATGTAGCGGGCGACCATAGCGTAGACACTCGACCAGCGGGTCTCGTTACGAAGGACCGGCGACAGGGACGTCACCGTTCGGAGCATGGCACGGCCCTTGATGGTGTGACCCGCTTCATCAACGCATGGATACGGTCCAGTACCGTCTCATGGGCGACCAGGAAGTCACGCATCAGCAAGTTGAATCGGCGACTGGCGCATCCGATCAATGGAATAGCACCCTCTCGACGACCGATGTACTGATTTACCGAACTGTTGTCGCCCACCATGAACAAAACCGACTCCCACGGTTTGTCATAGAGGGACAACGTATTCCAGGCGTTTCCTCGCGAAGAGGAGCGAGCAGACGACGCGGTTGGTGATGGTCATGGTGATGGGTGGGAGGGCTTGAGGCGGGCAGGGGGCGTTAGTTACTTGGCTTGCAGGTAGAAAGCAAAGTGAGTTGATCTGTGGGCAACAAGATGATGTTGCCGAGGCCACAAGAGGCTCGAGACGCCCCAGCGAAGGCCACCAGGGCGCCTATGAAGCTGCGGTTGCCATTCAGCTGCTTTAACCTCGGTTTTGAGGCGAAAATGCCCTTAAAACCTTGGAACACAGCGCACAAACCTTACCTTTGTATCGTTGAAATTCAAAAACGAATTGGAAAAAATTGGGAAATGAATTGGAGGTGAATAATCCATGATTAAATCATATAATTGCAATGTATTTTTCGAATAACTACGGACTACCCAGCCCTGGCTTCCGACCATGAGGAGAATGAACGCCGCATGAATGGTGGCGATCGTCGCATGGACCGCGGAGACCTTGGGATACTGGGACTTGTCGATGCCGATCGAAAGCACATGGATGGCGGTTATCGTGAACGTGAAGTCGAAGCTCCAGTGCAGCTTCGCAACGCCAACGTAGTAGCCAAAGTTTAGACAGTGCAGCAGGAGCAGACCGGTCCACCAGGCGACGTACCCCCGTGAGCTCACATGGTAGTGTACCTTCATGTCCTCACGGCGGTGCCTTCGCCCAGGTCTTCGGCTTGAGCATCGCGGTCAGAGAATCAAGGGGCTGCTTCGTCTGGCTGGTTGTTCAATATTCAGAGTCAATATTGGAATGAATAGCAGGCTTCATATCCCTCCACCGCTCAGGATGCTTGTCGTTGGCTACTGCTCCATTGACTGTCGATCTTATCAACGGCGAATTCCTGCGACCGCGACCTTGTTGTTGGCTTTTCAGATAGCCAACAACGCAGCAGAAATAGCCTCTTTATGCTGCTTCACCAAGTCACCAATGAGACGGAGAGCGCCTTCGTTGCGATCTTCAAGATATACATAGTCGAGGAGACGAAGAAGATAAAAAACACACGCAACAACAAATATCAGTTACGCCAGTCTAATCTGTTCTCCAAGGCAATGGATGTTAAGTCGACGTAGTCACCACCGTATCGAGGCGACACAAAGTGAACTACCAAATCAGTGGATGCGATCCAACAGTCGGATGAAAAGCGCCGCCCAGAACGACGCACGACTTGTCCAGTTATTGAAGGTCCGCCATAGGAGGAGATGAGGCTCGCTCTAGCGAATCGCAGCATAAGGTTCTTTTGTAGAATCTGTCCTTCGTCGTACTAGTAGCTGGGTCGTCCGCTATTGTTTTGGTTTGGTTTTGTTTCGAGAAATCACTCTTCTGAAAGGAAAAAACCTCTGAAACTCCTAGCTTTTGAAACAGGGTTCAACTTCAAACGACTCGCACTAGTTTTTACACATTCCCCGCTCAGCCGGGGATACATTGAATACGTGCATAGTCCCAGAACACCGGGATGCAGATCCTAAGAGTAGTAAGCAGATTCTCAGAAGGTCAGGTATCGTTCTATGTGGTAAGATTATCGAAGCAGTTCATCTAGCAGTTAAAGCATCTTCTGAGCATGCAATGCCGAGGTCTGAAGATCTGTGGGTGTGCGCCGCTGCTCCAAGCCTACACCCGAGCTTAGGTTCCCTCTGGCGCATCGGCGTGTCCGCTTGCATCAGTGTGAGCCGCTTTTGTAGGGCAATATGAGATCACTTTTGTCCTACGTGATGATAGTTTGAGAGGAGTTCTAAACAATTGTTTTGCTTTCGGCGAGACTACTGCGAAGGACGAAGGACTGTGCGAGCTATTCGAGGAATTGGCATTGGATCATGTCGGATCGGTCCTTACTCACTTTAGTGAACTGCCACTTCAACGTTGTGGACGTTCACTCTCATCAATCAAGCGTACTTAACGAGGAATACGACAGTACACACAAACGTAACGTACTTAGCGAGCCATATCACAGTACGACGGTGTTTCCACCCTCATGTGAGAAAGTACAGCACATCCGATGGCGCTCACACCACAACTGGGCTTCACAACTGCCCCTGGATCCGACTGGAGTTAACAACGCTCAGGTTGGTTGTTTTTGGTTGGATTCTGATCCCCTGCGTCGTCGGGAGTGCAGCCGCCGTGCGGCCGCTGGGAGTGGAGTGCTGACATCGTCTTCACGCAGCGGTATCTTCCTGTGTCCGTGCCCACAGGTCGTCTTCGACCAGCTATCGGCCTGATGATGCACAGCTGCCCGTATTCGTTGTTGTTCGCGTCTTCAGCAACTGGACGACTCAACCGCAGCTTCTCCGGGGTTTGCCTTCTCGCCAACGCGACCACTCGGACCCCCGTCGCTTGTTGTCTTCAGCCTTCTTGCCATTCGACGCCATTCTCAAACTTCCGACAAACCAACCAAGCAGTTTCTCATAGCAGAGTCCGAGGCCGACAGCAGACTCAATCACACACTTCGTTGGTCAAGCGTGCCGACCACCACCGACCACCATCGTCATCGCCGCGACCATTTTAAAACCCATCCCTCCAAACAGTGCGCAGCATCTCAACTATCGACCACAAGCCTTCCGCAAAACACAATGCTCGCCACCAACCAAGCCCACAACGCACACACGCATCTCAACAAATACCTCTCCGTGTATCGTGAGCACTCACAGGTGTTATCTGCTACCTCCCTGACCAAAGGTGAGATCCCAGACGAGCCCTTCTCCGCACTGAGCAGCCAAGACGCCTCGGCCCCGCGATCGCCAAGGTCAACGCGATCAAATCGCGGTGTCCAGCCACTACCGAGTCCACGGCGACGGTCAGTGGCAACTGACACGGCCAACGGCAGAGGTGCTGATGGAGCCACGACCGCACGCATCAGTATCAGCGTTCTTGACGCCGTCCGTGCACTACCCGTGTACGTGAGGTTGCTTGAGAGGCAAGCAGTGGCGTTCTCAAGCTCACCAAGCGTTAGTTCGACCGTCGACACAGCCGATCCGCCGTACGATGCTCAAGCAAGTCATACACGCAGCAGCAGCACCAAAGAAGATCCGTTGTTGCAACAAGACTCAACGTCTCAGTGTCGACGCCGCCACGTGACGTTTGCCCAGCATGGTGAGCAACTGCGCATGCGCGGCATCCAGCCGAGTCGACGAACCAACGAGATCCACATGCACATAGCGCCGCGAATGGACACGAGCGTCAAGCACGTTATAGCGTGCTAGTGCAGCTTGCCTCTGGATGGCGGCCACTTGATGTTGTATGATTAGTACCAGTAGTCTGTAATTGTGTCGTGAATACGTCAGTCCGTGAAGAACTATACTGTCGCGATATGAAGATATGTGGTTGCATTTTTGAAGTCGCACATATGCAGGCAATGGACGAGTGATCCCTCATCTCGGCATCAACGAAAACTAAGTACGCCAGCTGAACTTGGTGCGTTCCGTGTTTCGTTGTGTCCACCATCGTCGTCCACGACGCATCACGCTGGTAGATACTTAGCAGTAGAAGAGACCGCCGTACGCGAGGCCGAGACCGCAGCCGCCGCCTCACAGACCCGCGCCAAACGTGTTCCAGTAGCCCAGCGGGTACGCCCAACCGCCGAGACCGCCGCACATGTAGCCGAAGCGGTACGGACCGAAGCCTCCCCAACCACCCCATCCGCCCAAACCACCGAAGAACTGCTCGTGGGTAGCGTCCACCATCGCCGTCGCAGTCACGTCGTCCTTGGCCTCCTTGCTTGGAGTCTTTGATGCGGCCATGCGAATGGGCTCGGTGCTTCCCGTGAGCTTGATTCCCGCTGGCATATCGATCTTCTGGGCGGCCTCCATGGCTTTCGTCGCAGTGGGGAGACTGTCGACCTTCGGGATCATGGTCGACGACGCAGCGATGTCGGCACCCTGGACGATGCCGACCTGTGACGATAGCAGCCGTGGCGAGAATCGTGGTGAACTTCATGGTCGAGAAGTGGGGTTCGAGATGCTTGTAAGAGCTTGAAAGTCGCTTGCTGAGGTCGTCGTCGAACGCGAAGTGAGTTTCTTGAGCCGACCACATGTTGGAGATGCTTGTAGCAAGTTCTTGCTCCTGGGCACGAGTGACTGAGTGATGGATGGGACTCAGTCGCGGACCACACGCTGCAATTTCTGGTCGTGGATCTCAAACACATCTACGAAGCATTCTACGATCTCGTCCTCATGATGCGTGATCAGGATCAAGTGGGTCGAAGCCGAGGCGTGGAGACCGAGGGCGTTGACCACACGCAGCACGCGCTGGCGGTTCCACATGTCGAGTCCGTGAGTGATCTCGTCCAGAATCAACACGTCCGCTCGCTGGGCGACTGCCGTTGCGATCTGCACGAGCTTTTGCTCTCCTTGGGACAATTCGTGGAACTTGCGGTCGAGAATCTCGTGCGGAATTCCCAGGAGCTGCACAGTCGTTTCCACGATGTCTTCATCGCCTTCAGCTGAGACCGTGAGCCAGTCGCGCGCTGAACGGCCCGCGCGGTCTCGATTCCCGAGCATCTCAAGGTGCTGGTCCGTGGACACAACCGTGATGCGGTCTCCATTGAGAACCACCTCACCTCCTACTTGTCCGTGGCCTTGCGTCTGCATCAGCACGCGCATCAGCGAGCTCTTTCCGGATCCGTTCGGACCTAGTAGAGCCCAGTGAGCGTCCCTGCTGCGTTTGAAATCGACTTGTTCCAGAAGAAGTCGACGTCCGTAGGCGACTGAGACCTGGCGAAGCTCCAGCGCGTCGCGAGCCTTCTGCTGATGAGCCGACCGCGAGTACAGACGCTTGACGAGCTGCTTGATGGTCTCATCTGAGACGGCAGGACTAGTGTGGTGCACAGCCTCTCCGTCTTCAGTCGTCGCTTGCTCGTGGAAGAACCCACGAAGCTGCTCCAGCATCTCGTCCGGTTCTTCCGGATTCGCCCACGGCTGGATCTCCACCGTCTTACGATCACTCTCGTGACTCGTGGGTTTCCTAGTGAGCACGATATGGGTCAGGATGTCTGGAAACACTTGCTCGAGTCGATTCGCCACCAACAGTACTTGGGTTTTGTATGCGAACGGCTTGTTCTTGCCTCCAGTATCGACCAGTAGCTTGGTGAAGCCCCTCGTGAGCTGGCCGAGCATCCACTCGAGCTGTCTGCGAGCAGCTTTGTCCAGTCCATCAAACGGCTGATCCAGTATCAGTACATTCGCACGAGGCGCCTTGAGCAGCGCGACGGCCAGTAGCACTTTACGCATTTCACCCGTGGATAAATGACGAATATGCGAGTCCCACACTGGGAAAAGACCCAGTCGCACGATCAGATCACGCGCCTCTGGCGAGCCAACACCCCCAAGTACATCAGCGACCACTTTGTCGCCGTGTTCGCTTACAAACGCACGGTGCGCGTCGAAACTGAGCGTGCCGAGACGCACGCGGCGGCCACTGTTTGGGTCGGGCTTGGCGTGCTTGGCGACCTCCTGGAGCTGCTGCAGAAGCCGCGACTTGCCGCTGCCGTTGACGCCCAGGAAGCAGTGGACTTGGTTGGCGTGGAGCGCGTACTGCGATGCTGGTAGTGCTAGAATGGGCGGCTCGGGCTCGGGTGTGGGCTCTTCATTTTGGTGGTGGAATCCCAATCTCTTGGCGTGGGGATTGGACGGCTGAGAAGCGGAGTTGCGTGGGCTTGTGGAGAAGGATGCGGCGAGTGATGGAGATGCGGCACGCGCTTCTAGATGCGGTCGCATCCACCGAGAGGGCACGCGACGTAGCAGCATCGTGGTGGCCATATTGGCTTCGTCTGACGTTTCTGAAGATGAAACTGTTGCGGTGGTCTCGTTTGATTGATCGACAGACCGATTGATGGAGTTTTGCGCAACCGAAAACCTGTATAATTTAATTTTTGAGATTACTGTGTTTCGTCGTTCCGTATTTTTGGGGTTCGCTGATGTTCGAATTTTGAGAATCAGTCAGACGCTCAAAAGCTGAACTCGGTCGCCGTCCGAACAGGCGGTTTCGGAGGCGAGAGGCCTGTGGAGACCGTGGACGAAGGCATGAATGGCGAACGCTTGAACGCAAGAGCTCGGTAGTCGACCTTGGGTGGCGATGGTGCTGGCGATGGCTGAGAGGTTGGAAGCGGAGCAGAGACCTCGGTGTTTTTTGCAGTTTCGATTGGAAAATCAGCAAAAACGGGAAGCTGCTTGACGGCCTCTTCACGAGCTGTTGTTGGGACGGACTGCAATGCTGTCGGCTCGTCCTCGAGTGTAATACAGTCGAAGTCTGGGGCTGATGGTGTGTACAGAGGTGAGGTTGACTCGGCTGGACACGGGATCGACATATACAGAGGCGGCTCGAGTGGTGGAGGACGCGTCGGGCTGGGAGGAGCGATCGAGACAACCGATGGCGGTGGACAGCTCACAGAGCCACTCAGTAATGCGGCCTCGTAGGGAGGAGGTGGAAGATGGTCCGACGGTGGTACCGACTCACGCTCCACAACCACTTCTGGTAGAGCCGACTCGACAGGAACGTGAGCTTCAGAGGGGGCGTCGGACGACAGCGAGATGTGGCCGCAGCACATCTCGCAGAAGACCACGGCAAACGTGTTCGCGTACGTGCACTGACCACACTGCCACGTAGGAGCCGGGACCACGGGTACTATTCCCACTGCAGACGGCCATTTGTTTGTGTCTTCGGCACCTTCTTCGGCAGCGACCGCTTCCTCCACCACGACTTCTTCTGCCTCGACAACTGGCTCACTCGAGGCTTCCGCAGCAGTGTAGTCCCATGATTGTACGGCAGCTCCATTTTGGTCGTAGTACTGGTAGTAGCCATTGGCAGCATAGTACGCCTCCCATGCAGCAGCGTGCGCAGCAGCGGCAGCAGCCTCATCTTCTTCAGTTGCAGTCGCGTATCCTTCAGCAGTCACACACGAATACGTATGCGAATAGTCCTCCGTGTAAGACTCCGTAACACCAGTTGTCGACGACTCGTGCACGTACGCTTCGCTTGGATGCGTCGAATGGAATACGCTTTCAGCGTACAGGTCAGCCGACAACGCTGCTTGCTCAGCGGTAGGCTTCACGCCATCTCGGACACCCGACTCACACTGAAGAGGTCGTTCTTCTGGATCAATCGCTCCCATCGCTTGGCCTTGCAGTGTTCCTGGAGAGGAGGTTGATGTATCCACTGGCGGCGCGTCGAGCACTTCTTGCATGGCGATCTTCAGCCTCCCGGGAATATCAAGACTACACAGTCACAACACACTTTTGAGTCATCATCAACGATGCTGCACAGTGTCATGTAGATCTTACGTACGCATGCCACTCCTGGGCGTTTTGTCGAGCAGCGCGCAAATCTCCCGCATTCTGGAACCAATGTTTGCTACAGAAAAAATAACCAGCGTCACATTCGAACCATTGTGTCAAGATATGAATGTTCTAGGGCGTCGTACCTGATGAGATACTCGCAGATTCGATTGATGTCATCTGCGTTGCTCTTCTTGCCGATGCGCTCCGCTGCCGCCCATACGACGGCGCTGATCGACGTGTCGTCTGCGACCTGACGATTCATTGTTGCCTGATCACGAAGAATGATCTGGTGGGTAGCCGGCCAGTCGCAAGGTGGTGTCCTCAAAACCCCAGAATAGTTTGTTCAGCATCCGACCCTCAGGTTCTCGTCAGCCGATCAGTTCTTCATCTTGATGCTCCCGCTTGATATGGTTTTCCAGCCATTTTGCCGACTTGTACGATCGCGTGCATCCGTCGCGCGTGCATTTGAATGTCGGCTTGACGTCGTTTTCTTTGGCGCGACTGGATTTGTTGGCTTCTGCGGGATGCACTGTTTTCATGTGTTGCTTCAAGGCCACCGCACTGGTCAGTGATGCACGGCACTGTGCCTCTGGACATCGGTACTTCTGGTGGAGACGTCGGTGGCTCTTGGCTGTTTCGTCTGTTCCGAACATTTGGTTGCAGCCACACTCTTGGCAGAGTTGCAAAGACGGAAAAGTAAGTGTCATCCGCAGCTCGTGCTCGTCTTCATGCCAGCAGAACGCCGCACCTTCGAGTTGTCGTCCCGCCTTGCGACTCGCCTCGCGTTGTCTGTTGCGCATCTTTCGTATCGCAATGTACTTGGCCTGACACATCAGCCGCCAGTTGTGTTCGTACTCGCTGCCGTGGTGGCACTTGATCTTGAGTGGGCAAACCAAATGCACATACAGAGAATGCCACACGCGCTCACTCTTGGCGACTGCGGCAAACGCCTTGCACACCAAGGATAGGCGACACAACCTCTTCGGGCTCATGAATGTGCAGATTCGCTCCATGACCTCAGGCAGCAGCAGTGCATTTTGTCGAGATTCTTCTTGCTCGTCACTGAGAACGACAACGTCACGGCGCAAACGGCGCTTCTTGGCAATCTTCTCGCGTAAAACTCCTTCAATTACTGAGTCATGCTGCTGCACAGGCGACGGATGCACGATCTGGAGCTTTTCCACGTAGCCTGCACCGAGAATACTCGTAATAGCTGGATACTGTTCAAAGTGACGGAACGATATGCGCTTGATCGAAGCTTCCCATAAAAGTGGAGCGCCTTGCCGCGAGTCACCAATGATCGCTAGTCGGAACGCCCTCGCTTCTTCCGTGAACGCGCTCACTTCTTCCTCACTCATTGCGAAACACACTTTCCACACGACCTCCATCCAGTGCAACGGCATCAGATGGAGATCCTCCATCGCGACAGCGCAGATTCTTTCCTGGAGCCTCACGAATAATGCCGATGCTTGACGTCTAGCTGACGCGAGAGAGTGTTGTCTGCACACGATGATATAGATGATCCAGCCCAGTACGTCGCGCCTTTCACTCACGCTGCTCTTCGTCTCATCGTGGATATCAAATAACGCGTTGGCAACCTGGAGCACGACCTCAACATCGATAGATTCCACGTGGCTCACGATTCCAACGGTCGATAGCATGTTGAACTCTGTCACTGGCTGCTGGGCGGCCAAACGACCGACATCTTGAGTGAGTCCTTTCACCAGCAGACACGACGACGCTGTAAACGCCGCCAGTCGGGGCCCTCGTGAATACACCATGCCTCCTTCTTGTGAGAAAACCGCCTCCTGTAGAAACTTCATGAACCCCAAGCGTGTGGTCGTGGTCGCGTTCGCGCATTTGAACAGGAAGTCGTGCATTTCTTGGAAGAACTTATCCATCAGAAGATCGTAGAAGCGCGCCTCTGGGTCCACCGCCACATCAGCGTCCTCCTGAAGACGTGGCTCTTCGACTGTGGCTTGATCTGGTTGGAAAACACTCCACTGGATGGCGAATGCGAGAACCTTGGGCTGCAACTCCGTCACTTCCTCGCTTTCACTAACGTTCGGTCGCGTCTCACTCAATGCTCCCAAAAGCCTCCAGAAGCCAGCGACTTGTGCGAAATGGCAGTTAACGAGAGGCGATACGAGACGTTTGGCTTGGAGATGGCCATCGAGTACGTCGCTGAAGACTGTCGGGTGCTGACGTGCAGCTCGCGCGACGAATGGCAGCAGCGTTTCCCATAGACTGGCACACGCCATGGAGTAATACTTGGGCTTTTCGAAGCGCCAGTCGCACGCACGATGCCTTGATCCATCACTCGCATCGGGGTCACGCTCGTAGCAGCTCTTGAGCACGGGATCCAGCAGTATCTGGACCACTAATCTTGCAGCATCATCCGAATTCTCGTCTGAATCCTCGTCTTGAGCAGCTTCTCGCAATAATAAATGGCAAAAGAACCCACTGGCACCACTCTGGACAGCCCCACGACTCAGCCATTGGCCTTGCGGGTCACTGAGTGCGCTGCGAATGGCTGCGCGTTGCTTGGATGACGTCGCGCTCTGGCATATTGAGGCCGCAAATGCACACAATTCCGGCAGTTCGGCACGGATATCGCGTTCGCTAGCGGCGCGTAGAATGAGCTGCGACTGGAAGAGCCGGCGACTGGCCACACCCATTGCCTCGTTGAGTTGCGTGAGCCATTTCTCCGTGGAGGACGCGCCACGGCTTCGTGCAGAAGCCGCTTCCGAGGAAGTTGCCGCCATGTCCACGCGATTCAACTTGCCTTTCGCTTCATTCGTTTGGCTGTCAACGAATCAAACGTTTGATTCAGTTTTAGTGGCTTCCTCAATCAAACGTTGCTTGCATTCTCTGCTTTTTCAAATCAATTCTAAACGATACGCTAAAATACCCAAATAGACAGAGAAATGCGATGGCTTCACCTCATTTGTGTCTATTTGTGTGATTATCCGATACCGACTGAGTTGATTGAAACAACCGACCGTTTTGAACTCTACCATACCAGAACCAGATCAAACTCCATCTCAGTGTATAAAACACCTGAGCTGGGTACAACGTACCCCTTGGTTCTTTCGGCGGCGACTGCTCTGATTTTACCCTTGTGTCGTTGCCGCTGCTTGATCCCATTTCGGCCACCGCCGCGAGTATTCTCCGGAACCGCCCTCCACGCACGCGCGTCGCGTGACAGCCACTGCCTCTCGCTCGCTCGCTCTCCAGTGGTCGCAAGGGCAAGCTCCACGCAGCAGCGATGAACGCGACGGAGACGGCGACCAAACCGTCCGCGCCAGATGCTGCGCCGCAGTCGACTGCGATCTCGATCCAAGACCATGTCAACTCAGGTTCCACCGCGAACAGTCCCGTGTCTCCGCGCAGCCCAACAGGACCAGTGCGCAAGAATGGACTCGAGACGCCGTACTCCTCCGACCAGTTAATCGCATGCTGCGGACATACACTATCGGCGATCTGCGTATACGTCGTCGCAGCAGTGTTTCTCACGCATAAGGAGACGGAGAAGTCGGAAGGATTGAAGACGTTGGTACGTAGCGTGGCGTTGCATTTCATGGCGATTTTGATGGGCGGTTACTTATCTATACCATGCGTTTGCGTAGACGATTGTGATGCTCTCGCTGCATGTGCCGTCGATGATTTTGATCATGGCATCGTGGATCTCATGTGAATCGATCGACCCGTCCAGACCTGCTGAGGTTCGTTGCTGTCGACATTGTCTGCAGTCACCGTAGACCATTTACTCACAGGACTTGCATGAACTTGTAGGAGACGCTTCCTAATGGCTGGCTCGGATACAAGCTCAAGGGACCTCGCTGGGAGAAAACGCGGTATTGTGCAGTCTGCCGCAAGGCAGTTCCAGGCTTGGACCACCACTGCACGTGGTAAGCAAAGCCTCATCACACCAACGGCTTCTCTTGAGCAAGCAAACTAACTGATGTTTTATCACATTCTGTAGGTTACAGACGTGCGTGGGCAAGACCAACTACGCGCAGTTCTTCACGATCGCCGTCACAGGCACGATCCAGTTCCTCTCCCAGGCACTCTACGCGTTGTTCGTGCTCGTCTGGCTCGAACTTCCATTCGCTCCCGCTAGCGACATCACCTACGTCATGCAAGGTCTGCTGCTGGTCGTGCTGCTGATCTCAGTCCCGTGCACATTGATGTACTTCATCCTACTCGGCTTCCACGTCTACCTGCACTTCCTCGGGTACGGAACGTACGAGTGGATGCTTCGGCGGCGGCGCAAGCAACGCGCCCGCGCAGCTGAAGCCGCTGCGGCTCGTGGTGACGCAGTCAGTGAGTCGCAGAGCAAGCGCTCTTCTGCATCACGGACAACACGACGTGACACGGATCTATCGGATTCGCGAGCTTCATCCGTGGGCAGCTCCAGCGACTTCATGAGTGCGGACGAACCACCACGCCCACGACAACTCACTGCGCTATAGAGACCCTCTAGGCTTTTCAAAAGGCTTTTTTTCTTTCTTTCTTCTCCTTCTTCTACCGGTAGTCAGATTTGTAACCTACTAGTCATACACTACAACTTTCTAACCACCCTTGACCTGCTTGACGGCGTCGCCGATGCGCTTCTCAAGCGTAGGTAGCAGCTTCACGTGCGAATCCACGCAGCCATTGAAGCAGCTCGTCATGCCCTTCTCAATCGCCTTAATCTGCGACTCGCTTGGCTCGACGCCCGACGGGACGGAGTCACGCGCGCGGTCCTGGCACTCCATCGCGCAACGCTGGAGACGGTTCTGTGTCACCATGAGAAAGGGATCAATATCAAAGCACCTCATGCGAATATGGAAGAACAAACAAACCTGGAAGGACTGCATCTCGGTCTGCAAGTAGTTCTGGACTTGCTGCATTGGCATCTGGCAGCGCTCGACACACGACTGGATCTGCTCAGTCTTCCAGCCCTTGTTGTCGAAGCAGTTGGCCGCGCACACGTAGCCGCTTTTCTAGAGAACGAAACATCATCAGGAAACCGCATCTGCGGCAGTCGTAGAGGTAGTGAGCGAACCTGGAAGTCGCGCAGCACCTTGCGGTCCAGCGAGTCCATCATCTTGGCCACGGCCTCGTTCAAACGCTGCTCCGCCATGATTCTTTGGTGCTTGTGGTTGATGATGTGGCAATCAGCAATGCCATTTTCACCGCTGGTTGGTGAGCTCAATTCGTACTTTATCGAAAATCCAACATCCTGGGTTCAGTAACATTGACTCATTCTAGTTTGGTGCCTCTTCAGTGAATGTACCTTCGTATTCGAACGTTGCTATATCGTACTTAGTCGAGTCGTGCGTGTCGAGAGTGCGCGCCAGTATTGAAGCCGACGGCAATGTATGGCGCGCCGAATGGAAATGACGAGACGCGTCGGGTACGTTCACGCCACCCCACTAGTTGTATTGAAGTATTCGCTAATGATTATATGGTCGCTGTGTACAGCTACGCGAGGAGCTGGCGCGGCTGCAGCGGGAGCGAGGCCAAGCCGCCGGCATGGTGCAAATTCTCCAAGGGAAATTGGCCGAAGTGGAGGAAGATAACTTCGATTTGCGCGCGAATATGATGACAATTGAGGCGGAAATCAAGTACGAGAGCAAGAAAAGCGAAGAGGTGATGCAGAAGCAAGTCTCGTCGCTCGAGTCCAAACTGTCGTTCCTCAACGAGCAGCTCAAGAATGCCGACCGCGTGAAACTGCGGGCGTTGCGCGAACTGGAGGAGCTCCAGCAGAAGCAGCTCTTGGAACAGAAGCGACTCGACGCCGAGAAGAGGCTGCTAGCGACGAAGAAGCGCAAGCACGAGAGCGCGATCTACGCAGCGAGTCAGACGATCATGACGCGGATGTCCCAGATCGAAAAGGCGCCGCCCGCGACTGTGTTTTCTTCGAAACACATAGGCTCCATGTCGGAAATGGAAGTCCAAACGGACCCGCCGAACGAACGCGAACGACTGGCATCTGAAAACGCAGAGCTGGCAGCAAAGCTCATGAGCACGGCGTCACGCGATCTGTTGATTCTTTTCAAAGGATCCAGTGAACTCGATGTCACCGGTGAAAAGGACCAAGACGGAGTGCCAAACGGCGAGCATTCAGCCCCGCAGGACTCTGATAGCCATGGGAGCGAGTCCCGAGCGAGTCAATCAGCCCACACTGGAGATTCCGCCGGTGGCTCGGCGTTTTCACAGAGCGTGTTCTCGCAGCTAGCTGGCCATGCTCACGCACAAGCCAGGGCGACGCGACGCAGCTTCACGCAAGGAATCAACTTGACGCAGGCAGCGTACGTGAACGAGCGATCCAAGGACCTGAACGATGCGTTGGCGACCATGATCCAGGGAGACGCGACGACACTGGCGCTAGCTCCAGTGTTTGTGCGGTACCTCGCGGCGCCGACCGACCTGGATACCCACGTGCTGTGCAGCGTCTTGCGTGTGATGTATCTGGTGATGGTCCACAGCGAGTGCTTCCAAGAGTTCCTGCTACTGTCGTCCACATCGTCTGCGACCTCGACCAGTCTCCACGCGGTTGCCAAGAGCGGAAGCGAGTCGTCCAAGATGGAACACCCGCGGATCTCCTTCCCAGGGCTTCGCTTTGCGTCGCTGGACGACTATCTCGCTTCCAGAAAAGACGACCCATCGCATTCAACGCGAGAGCTGCTGTCCTCCCAAGCTCAAGAACAGCAACTCTCGGAGCAGATGCAACTGCGCGCAAAGCTACTGAGTGCGTTGTGCCGCGTGATCCGCAACAACATGAACGACGCAAGCGTCGTCGAGAACGGACTCAGCGTGCTGTCACTGTGGATCGATTTGGGCGTGATGCATCGCACGCCACACGCCGACTTCCGCGCAATCATCTCCAGCAACGTCATCCAGGAGCTCGTGCTCGCACCCAAGGGTGTCGCAATTACACTCAAGACCAAGGCGTTGACGGTGTTTCTCAATCTGATCCACTTCCAGGATATGTTTCCTGAAATCGAGGCCTCGGCACGTCGCTCCAGATTGTTCAACCGCTGTGCCAAGCTGCTCAGCCGGACGACCACCGTCGCGCCAAGCAACGCCGTGCTCTACCATGAAGCCATCAGTGATCTTCGCTCGCTGCAGCTCGTTGTGATCCGCCTCTTCCTCGCCATCGTAACGACGTACCCGTCCATGGGCGTGCGTTTCGTACTGGAAAGCACGCGTGGTTCTCCCGCTGACGACGACCGTGAACTGTCTGTGAACTTCCACCTTGCGCAGCTTCTGCAGCGTGAGACTTTCGACGCTCGCACACTTGGACTTGACGCATTAGAGGAGCTGCTCGCGGATCCGTCCAGGATGACGCTCATCCAGAACGCATTCACTCTGCTTTCGCTACTCGTGCGGTACGTCGACCTTTCGCGCGAGCTGGGCGGGCCACACTTGGAGTACTCGTTCCTGTCTGTACTCTATTTACTGAGCTCCTCCAAGTTTGACGTCGCCAAGAACAACACCATCTCCAAGGTCGCCGTGGCATTAGTCGCACTCATGCAACCTTTGCATCAGCTGCAGCCTACTCATACTAGTTAATCAGTCGTCGTCGTTGTGATACAAACTTTGTTCCACACGGTGGTCGTGGAACTGCGTCCACTCCTTACAAAAAACAAGATTGATTGCGGTCTGTGACATGAGACGTGTTCCTCAAATGCAACACTCTCTTTTAGAAGCCCCACTCGATGGTTAGGTCTGACCGTTGGTGGCGTTTTCTGCCAGCAGAAAACACGGCTCGTACTGGTCCCAAATGGGCTAAAAAAAGAACCCACGAAGGTTCATCATGGGAAGCGACGTGAGAAAACCCCACAACACAGGCGGCGACGCCAACAAAACCAACAAACCAACAAAACGATCCAGATCCAAAAACTCATGCGTGCGTGCCTTCACTTCACGCCCGAACAATTTTTTTGTGGAAACAAAAGTTTGTTCCCCGCTTCGTTCCGTCTTCACGCAAACTCAACACAGGTTGCTTCGTCAGCCAGAACGATCTTTTCGGGTCTTGGTTTTTGGTTTTGGTTCCCACCTGACCGTGACCACATTGGTTGCAATCTGAGGGTGGCAGGCAGGCAACCGCGAGTAGCTACATCCGCAACGTAGCTCTTCACTTTGGCTTTTCGAGCCAACCAACCACCCAGCATCGCAACGAACGAACAAGCGCAACACCAAGTTTCAACATGCGAGTGGGGACGACGCTGTGGCGCGCGGCGCTGCTGGCCTGCGCGACCATGACCATCACCGCCACCAGCGCACTCGCGCAGACGGCGCCCAAGGACAAGAGTGAGTCCATATGAGAAGCTACAGTCCAGAAAGGCCGCCGTGGTGCTGACGTGTGTGCTTCTGATATCTTGCTGTGTAGGCTGCTTTGAGTTTCCGGTCGTGATCATCTCGCCGACGGTCAAGCCGTTCCCGATCAAGGGCTGCAAGCAGGCGCCGGAGCCGTCGGACAACTGCCTGAAGGAACGCACGGAGACGGTGATTGAGGTCGTGGACAAGCGCGATGCGAATGGCGCGCCGTTGCTCAACTGCGTGGCTGACACGCCCACGAGTCTGCACCCGGCGACTGCCAACTACCGCGGCCAGTCCAGTCTGGGCTTTGCCAAGCACCAGTACAGCGTGCATCTTCACGAGGCCGCTGAGTTCTTGGGCTTCCCGGAGGAGCAGTCGTTTGTGCTCAACGGCCCGCACATTGACGGCAGTTTGATCCGCAACCACTTGGCGCAGTGGCTGTTCCGTTCAACTGGTCGCTACTCGCCCAAGACGCGCCACATCATCGTGTTTGTGCGCGACCTCGCGACCAAGAAGCTCGATTACATGGGCGTCTACCTCGGTCTTGAGAAGATCTCGTACGGACCGAAGCGCGTCGGTCTCGCGCCGCTCGACAACAAGTGCACGAAGCAAGAGCTTAATGGCGGCTGGGCGTGGCAGCTCAACCCGCTGAACTACGGCGTGTACTCGCCTAACGTCATCGTCGACCAGTTCCAGCTCATGTTCGGCTCAGGCAGCCGTCCGGTCTTGATGTACCCGTCGCCAGAAGCCATGACCCAGACCATGCGCGACTACTTTGTCGAGCCTACGACCGGCCCACTGCCGCAAATGTACCGCCACCTATACAACAACATGACGCAGGTGGACGACTTGGAGAAGGTCATCGACTTGGGCTCGTTCGTGGACTACATGCTCCACTCGGAGCTCTCGCAGAACACAGACGCCTACCGTCGCAGCACGTACTTCTTCAAGGACCGCGACCAGCCGATCAACGCCGGTCCGGTGTGGGATTTCAACTTGGCGTACGGCACCGGATCGAACCAGAAGGACTGGCTGTTCCGCAACCACTTCCTGTGGAAACGCATGCTGGTCAACTACAAGTTTGCGTCGCTCACGATCAAGCGCTGGCGCCAGTTGCGTGAGACCGTGTGGAGTGACGAGTCGATCGAGTCGTTCATCGACTCGGCCACGGAGCCATTGAAGCGCCAGTTTGAGAACTGCCTCCACTGGTACGGCGACCAAATGCCGTGCGCCAACGTGAACGTCGGAGGCACTTTCCAGGCGAACATCGACCGCGTGAAGAACGCGATTCACGGCCGTGCGCAGTGGATCGATGAGAACGTCGGTAAGTTTTACGCCAAGGCTGACAAGACGGCGTGGGCGCTTGCGAACAACATCCCGACGTACAACTGCGCTGCTGACGGCGAGGACTCGGGCTGCCTGACCAACCCAGAGAAGTATCTCGCTGCCGTTGAGTTCCCACCGGTCCGCAAGCCAAACCAAGCAGCTCCTTGCTCATCGACCGGACAGCTTGAGCAGCCATCGATCGACCCGTGCTGGATGTCGTCTGGATCAGGCACGCGATTCTGCTCGGGCAACGGCTACTGCCCCATGGGGCCAGGAGCTGTGTGTTCGTGTATCAATGGCAAGGCCCCTCCGACCTGTGGCGACCTGGTCGTGCCGGCGTCCGATGACTTCTTGACCTCGACGGAATCGGCTAAGCACCAGGAGATCCCAGCACACAGCATCCAGATGTGGGGCAACGCGGTCTACCTCTTCGTGCTGATGTGCGGTGTGTTTGGTGCTCTGATGGTGGCCCACCGCCGCCGTCGCCACGGATACACGACGCTCGAAGAGCGATCGCCGATCGTGACGCGCTCACTCATCTAAAACATGCATGCAGGGGGTCCAAGTGGATGCACGCCGTGCATTCGAGAACGTTTTTTTTTTTGCAGATCAAAGGAGAAGAGGAAGAGGAGGAATTACAGTTCACAAGTTCACGGGGTCTTTTTGGGATTTTAAACAAACACTAATACAAGGAAGCATATCACCCCCAGCATAAACGTTTTGCTTCGTATGATGGTCGCACTCAGGCAATCAGCATCGCGTGGATCGTGGGGCTATGTCTAGCATTGGTAGAAGGATCCCAACATGGAAATGGTGCGCTTCCACCAGAGATTCACGGGTCGCGGCTTCTAGTTGGTCGAGTATGGCGCGTCACAGGGCCGTATCCACGACGTCACCACCGGTATCAGCACAGCGATCGCACATAGCACAATCCCATGGTGCCCGTTTTAGGTTTCATATCCTGTGTTGTCCAGCATTAGATTGACCGAAGTCCTCGAATAGATCCGTGTGGGGCCCTTCGCAATATCTGTGATGTGGTACAGGATACCTTTTCAGCCAATCAAATGCATCCATTTGGTATATGTTGCGTGAATGTCGCTTGAAGACTGTATCCATCGTACTTTTGCGGGAAGCTCACATGACCGCCCGCCTATTTTGGCTGCATTGAGAAATCCACAGTGAGGAGCCAGAGCAGAAACAGAGTAGACCACGTAGCTGTTGGACGAGCAAAACTACTGCAGTGGGTCTCACTTCTCAAGAAGCCACCCGCTGCACCCACGCCACAGGACCATGTGGACTCGCTTCGCTCGCCTTGCCGCCTTTCTCGGCGCGGCCATCGCCGTCAGCTCATCGCTCGCTCATGCTGAAGCGGCCGTCTCTTCCGAGATGAGTATGTGGCTATATTGATTTGGGTTTATTTGGTGTTTGTATCATCTTGCACTAACCTCCGGTTGTATCTTCACAGCATGCCATGAGTTTCCTGTGGTGATCGTGTCGGCCAAGAGCGGAGCATTCCCGGATCCGACGTGCAACCAGCTCCGATACCCGGCGGAGTACTGTCTCAAGTCCTCAGTGACGTCCCACGTGCAGGTCATCGATCACAAGGACGGCTCGCCGAACTGCTATGCGTCTCCACTGACGAACGAATACGAGGCCAAGACGAACTACCGCGGCCAGACAAGTCTCTTCTTCGCCAAGCACCAGATCGGTATCAAGTTCAAGGAGGCCAATGAGTTCATCGGCTTCCCAGAGGACAAGGACTTTGTCCTCAACGGGCCATTCGTGGACTGCACGCTGCTGCGTAACCACCTCGCGCACTGGTTGTACCGCAGCACGGGTCGATACTCGTCGCGTACGAAACACGTCGCGATGTACTTCAGCGACACTCCAGGCACGCCTCCACGCTACGTGGGTATCTACCTGTTGATCGAGAAGCCAGGCTTTGGACCAAGCCGCGTTGGGCTGGCCAAGATGGACACGTCGTGCCGAGGCGAGGAGCTCAACGGCGGCTGGGCGTGGCACAACGACCCATCGAGCTACGGTGACTTCTCCCCAAATATGGTCGTGGACCAGTACCAGAACGAGTTCGGAATGGGCGAGCGTCCCATTCTCGCGTACCCTTCGGGCGACAAGACGTCTCAGCTCATGCGTGACTACTTCGTGAACACCACGACTGGCTTCCTGCCCAAGTTGTACCGCTTCATGTGGAACGACATGATGAACCCGGACGGCCTGGAGGAACACATCGACCTCGGATCGTTTGCCGACTACATCCTGCACACGGAGCTGTCGCTGAACGTGGACGCCTACCGCCGTAGCACGTACTTCCACAAGGACCGTAACCAGACCATCAACGCTGGACCTGTGTGGGACCTCAACCTCGCGTACGGCAACGGAGCCCGTCGCGAGTTCCAGGACTGGATCTACCCGCAGTACACGTTCTGGAAGCGACTCATGTGCAACTACAAGCTGACGTCGCTGGTTATCCAGCGCTGGACGACGCTGCGAAGCGAAGGTCAGCCATGGAGCGACTCATCCATTGTCCAGTTCCTGGCCAAGAGTGCCGTTCCGATCCAGCAGCAACTCAAGAAGTGTAAGAGCAACTGGCGTTCGGATGCCCACCAGTGTGCAGCAGTGGACCTGAAGTCGTGCATGGGCTCGTATGAGTCTCGTCTGGAGGAGCTCAAGACGGCGGTGGTCAACCGCGCGCGTTGGATGGACCAGCACATCCTGGGTCTGTACAAGCCGCTGGACGGTCGTGAGTGCTCGTACGTTGGAGAGATCCCAAAGTACAACTGCGCAGCCGACGGCAACGACGGTGGGTGCATGAGCGACCCAGCGCGTTACTACAACGCCGTCAAGTTTCCTGAGGTGCGTAAGCCATACAGCGGTCCAGCGTGTGGCTCGCAAGTGGACTCGACGACCGAGAACTACCCAGTGCCAGCGATGGTCCAGCCGTCGACGGACTACTGCTGGCTCGCGACTGGTGCCAAGACGATCTACCCAAACCAAAAGGGAGTGCGGGAGAAGGCGCTGACGACGTTCTGCGGTGGCTACGGCGCGTGTTCTCAGGGTCCTGCTGCCATCTGCAACTGCTCCAAGGCCTTGAAAGTGGACCCGGTCTCGTGCCAGCGCATCGACGCGGATTACTACACAGAGCGTGCTCGTACTGCAGCTGCAGATATCGAGGCTGAGGGATCACCAGTGCACGTCACAGGACCTGCAGTTACGGGGGCTACTCCTGCGAGCCACCACGTGACGCTGAGTGCTTTCCTCGGCTCGTTCTTGCTCGTGGCGGTCGTGGCGGCGGTCTACAAGTTCAAGCAGCACAAGCTCGGCCCACGCCTTCCAACGACGCAGGTGAGCTCGCCCACCAACTACGGAAGCGTCGAGTTGCGTCCGCTCATCGCTAGCCCTCGCCGCGGTTGATATGACTTCTAGAAGTCTCCCTGCACGTTTACATGCATAGAAAACCCAATAGAATGCGATCTATCCCATGAAATATGTGTGACGTGTGAGAATCAGTATTTGATCCTCAGGTTGAAGATCATGTAATCAGATCTGATGTAGATACCGGTTTGGATTCGGTATTTTGTAGCTGGTCACATGCAACGTGGCACCAGAAGAAAGTGCATTCGAGAATTGGATCGAAGATGAAGACGAAGGTGACCGTGCGCATGGCACGCGCGCCGCGTGCGCTGATGCTGAGCGTCATGCTTGTGGCGGTGGTGCTGGCGACTGCGCTGGTGAATGCCGAGTACTCCAAGAGCGACGACGTGGTCATTCTCACGGAAAAGAACTTCGAGAAGGAGGTGCTCAACAGTCCGGACTACTGGATCGTCGAGTTCTACGCGCCATGGTAAGCTTCTCAGTCGCTGTATTCATGGTGTATTTGGTATTTGTATGGTGACAGTACTGTGATGGTGAAGGTGTGGCCACTGTAAGAACCTCGAGCCCGAGTACATGGCCGCCGCCAAGAAGCTCAAGCAACACGTGCGTTCACAACAACGTACTATCACAGTGGGAAGGATCATTCGGTCTGATGTTTGCTGTGACTGATTGATGTAGGCTCGACTGGGTGCTGTGGACGCGACCGTCCACACCAACTTGGCACAGAAGTACAACATCAAGGGCTACCCGACCATCAAAGGTGCGCTGCTCACCATCAATCAGATCAATCAATCTCCACACTACAAACTTGCATACTGAGTGGTGATCATGTTCCAATAGAATTCGGTGCCAACAAGAAGAAGCCACGTGACTTCCAGGGCGGCCGCACGCGCAAGGAGATCGTACAGTACGTGAAGAACTCGGAGGAAGCCAAGAAGCTCGGCGTCAGTGGCGTGTCGGTGGATGTCGTGGACATCAAGTCGATCCACACGTTCCTAACCAAGGACGAGACCACGCCGACTGCGATCTTCTTCGGTAGCAAGCGCAAGGAGCGTGGCGTCGCGAAGCCTCCGTCGTGGATCGGATCACTGGCCAAGAACTTTGTCAACGAGGTCAAGAAGAAGAAAAAGACCAAGGTCGTGCCCGTTGTGCGGTTCGCATTCGTGAGCGGGAACGAAGAGAAGATCGCCAAGCATCTCAAGATCGATGGTTCGTTGTTTGAAGGCAATATAAGCTTAGGAGGAGTCCACTGACAGTTTGTATCTTCAGGCAAGCTTCCGGCGCTCGTGTTTATCAGTGGAGACAACACCAAGTTCATTGCGTCGTCGGGCAGCTCCATTGCTGATGAGGCAAAGGCCAAGAAGTTTATCACGAATGCGTTGACGACTGATGAGACCAAGCGTGAGCAGTGGGAGACACTGGCGTCGTTCCCAGCACCGGAGGTCGCCAAGGCCAAGCCTCGCTTCCAGCTGAAGGGACTCACGCAGCAGGAGATCACCAAGTGCATGAGCAAGAAGGGCAAGATGTGTGTCGTGGTGACCAAGAGCGCGAAGGAAGACGGTGACAGCGACAAGGTTAAGGACCTGGCCAAGCGCTACCGCCGCGACCCGTTCCGTTTCTTAGAGGCGGACGCAAAAGACCCGGTCTTCGTCAAGCTCGGAGCATTCCTGGAGGTCACTGATGCTGCTGCCATCGTTTTGAAGCCGGGAAAGACGGTCAAGTTCTCGGGTGAGTGGTTGGCTTTGCATGAGTCTACTTTATGGTTCTTGACACTGATGCCTTTCATCGTGTAGAGCTTTCCGGAGAAGCTGACGAAGCGAGCCTGCACCGCTTCCTGGACCGTATTATCGATGGTTCGACCCAGTTCAAGACGTCGGCGCGTGCTGCTAGCGAGTTCGAAGCCTCGGAGGCTGCCTCGGGCACACACGAAGAGCTCTAAGCTCAAAGTGGTCTCTCAAGTCTCACAACTCAAGCGCTAGGTTCAGTATACAGTATACACTATGCGAACTTAACACTAAGTACGAGTATCCAAACGTCGTTTGGAGCTCTTCACGATCATCACCGCGCCCGCCACCATATTGGCGAATGCTTGCTGTGAGGCGCTAGTGACGTGTGCGCTGTTGAAGAGAGCCGCTAGAGGTTTCGAGGAGATGGACGAGTCGGATGAGGTGAGTTCGCTGTGGCTGTCGTGATGGTGTGGACCTCAAAGTCTCAGTAACATTACGGCTGTGTGCTTCACAACAGGACCAGTTTGCTTTGGAGAATGAGGTGAGACCGTGACGGTAGACGCTGTCGTCAGTAGCTGTATTGGGTATTTATCATGCGCATTCATTGCTGCTAGAGTATGGATGAAGTCCACGACGTCGACGGCGAATTGGTCGATAGGTACGGTCTCACTTATCATGAGCGCGTGGTGGTGCTGATGCGTAGTACTGAAGAGTGCTTTTTGGTAGTGAGGGTGATAGCTCGTCGCCGACAAAGCCACAAGGTCCTACGAGCAAGAGAAGACCGCGATATGACAGCGATAGCGATGGAGACGAGAGCGACGCCAGTGAGGATTTCAACGGCGGCAGTGATAGCAGCAGCAGCTCCAGTGAGGACGAAAGCCACACAACCAGAGCGAATGAAACGAGGATACCGAGCCCAGGTGATTCCCACACAAGGAGAAGACGAGGCAGCGGCGATAGAGAGGACGAGAGTGACGAGGACGATGATGAGCCGCCTGAGATCCCAGGAAGTCCCATGCGTGTGAGTAGCTAGCTGTGCGATTGGGGAAGAGAAGGGGATACTTTTGCTCACAGTATGTGTGTAGACAACAAGTGCCGATACGGGGGGAGGAGGCGGACGCATGAACCGACTGAGCGATTTGGATATCAGCAACTGTGGCGAAGTGTCTCGGCACCACAAGAAGCAGCAAAATGGGGCGCCATCAGTTGATATTTTCACGGTCTCTCACAACAGAGACAGCTCCAATGACGAAGAGGACGACGACTACGAGACCAAAGAGACGGAAGCACCACGCGCGATGGAATTCCACTCGTCCAGTTCGTCTTCTGACTCGGAACATGACGGTTTTGGCGACGAAGAAGATGCTGTGGAGGAAAATAACCAGCAAGAACAACGATATCAAGGCCAAGCATCCACCTACAACCAGCATCAGCGACAGGATCGACCCAAGACAGCAGCGAAAGATCTCGAGCCGTATCGAGAATTAGTACCAAAAGCGTACTATGAAACGTTAGTCCAAGACGCACCAGCAACCAAGGCAGCAGCTACCAAAACGACGCAGGCTCCACCGGGACGAGCAGCCGCAACGAATTCTTCAACGGCGTCCAAGTTTAAAGTCCGGGTTCCGCGCGAGATTGAGGACCTCTTTGAAGTAAGTCTCGCCTTGATCTCAGCGTCCATGCCCTCTCCTCTAATACTCTCCCTTCGTAGCTCGTGGATGAATTCAAGCCGGACAATGTCGATATTCCTGTTCGATTAGAGCCTTTCATTCCCGAATACGTTCCAGCAATCGGCGTCCCATTCGATGGGATCCAGGTATGTGTGATTCACTTGAAGGACCGGCTGAGGGCACTTGTTAAGCTTGTGTTTCCCTGTAGATTCCACGCCCTGATGGTAAACGCGACGAGGCTGGAGTCGGATTTGTACGAGAGTCTTGGGCCCATTCGAACGCTGCACAGCTGGAGCTACTGCTCGCTTCTACTGCCAAAAAGAAGCAGAGAAAGCGACAAGACGACAGGGTCGAGCGGGTCCACAGCATAGAAGATGCCGCGCATCGGCCACGAGAAATCGATCAGTGGATCACGAGTGTCGCGAAAGTCCAAGCCTCAAAGCCACCGCCTCAAGTGATCTACAAGAAGGCCATGCCACCCCTCATGTCCCTCATGGAGCTCTGGCCTGAGGACTTTGAGACTTACTTGGCCACGCAATCACAGCTTCCAGTGAGCCGACTCGACGTATCTCTACCTGAGCTCATCCGCATCGTGTGTGGCGTCGCCGATATCCCCGTGTACGAAGGCCTCACCGTCCACTCGTTGCATCTGCTCTTCTCACTGTACTATGAAGTGATCGTGTACGAGAAAGAGATGCTGCGGAATACCCGCTGAAGAACTAACCAACGAAAAAAACCTAAGTTTTGAAAATGTATTCTTCCATTACGCATCAGCGAAAGTGCCTGGCCACGGGCTGTCTTTGTCAGGGTTCTTCTCACGGTCCAGCTTGTTGCAGACCGCAATGTCCGTGGAAAAGAACACGGTCTCCGTCTACAAAACATACAAAAAACGTGAGTGTTTCTACCTGCAAATACCTGAGACCATATCCGTCGCAACGTACTGTCGGGCACTGAAAACCCAGGACGTAGGGGCATTTACGCACGACGTCTTCACACAGCGACAGACACGTGCGGTAGCGGCCCGTGGTGCCTTCAACACAGTCGGACGAGGCCCACGAGCCCGTTGAAAGCGAGTGTGGGCATAGTGTTGGCTTGTAGGATCCTGCGGCATTACCACAGCGCTGGAATTTGATGCTGCAGACCCAGTATTTGTACGCTTCGCGGCAGTGGTCACACGAATACAGCGAGTATCTTGTGTTGCTGTTACAGCCAAAGCGATTCAGCACGATGTTGACGTTCTCGTAGTACGCCTTGGCCTTGGCGTCGAAGATCGAGCCGTACGAGTCGTCCTTGTCCACGACGGCGTAGTAGTCGACCATCGAGCAGAACGACAGCGAGTTCTTCTTGATCTGGCGGCAGACTGGAGCGGCAGGCTCCTCTGTGTCAGCACCATGGACGCCGTTGACGACGGCGATGGAAAGCAGCGTCAAGAAGAGCGCCCAGAGGATCCATGGCGTCGCCATTGTCATGAGCTTCACGAAAGAGCAGAAACGAATTGTGGAGGGTCATGAAACGGCCGAGTGATATCCAGCCTTTTATAGAACCTGTGGGATCAAATGACCAGGTGAAATCCGGATTTTGGACACGTAGCACCCATGGAGAGCTCGCTACACACAGTACCGATGTAGAGAACGCTTGCTCAACGAATATTTTCGCGCGCTGATTCTTGAACTTCCTCAAATGGCTAAGCCAATATTTGGAATCACAAACATCAACTTCAGTTATCCGATTATGTTTTTGGGTGCGCAAAACTCCATCAATCAGTCGGTCAAAAATAAAAAAAGACCAGGGGTGGCTTCGGTCCGTACCGCTTCGGCTACACGTGCGGCGGTCTGGGCGATTGGGCGTATCCGCTGGGCTACTGGAACACGTTTGGCGCGGGTCTGTGGGGCGGCGGCTGCGGTCTCGGCCTCGCGTACGGCGGTCTCTTCTACTGCTAGGCGGGCGTCAAAGAGGGGTGTCGTGTCCGTGTAGTCGACGACAAGTACGGGAGACGCACTCACCTCCGCGTTGGTAGCAGTCGACTCATCTCTTAGTTCGTGATCAGGAACGGATCACTACCTTCATAGCATGCATAAGATTCACCAAATGCATTCTAACGTTTGGTTCTTAGAAACGTTTTTGTATTTAAGCAAAACCCACCAGACAACGCTACACACAGTACAGAATCGCAACTTTGTCGATGTTGATATTTGGTCTTGGAGGAGGTGAGTGCTGTCCTGGGATGAGGTCTCTGCTATCACAGGAACTCACCACGAGTCGATGCGGTCGCTTTTTCTTGTACGGACGTTCTTCCCAAACGGCGAGCTTCCGCCTGGTCTACTCACGAACGACTTCCCACCGCTGATGGTGGACGTGGTCACCAGTGTGACCAACTTGCGAGTGCTTCCGGACGACTTGGACTCGAAATGGGGACGTAGCCTGCAGATCGCGTTGGAATTCTCCGCGCTTACGACGATCCCCGATGTATTCATTCGATGCAACCGGCTCTAGCGTCTTTTGCGGGGTCTCCGATCACAAGTGTGCCAGCTCAACTGTTCGAGATGTCGACCTTGTGGGCAGTTTTGCTTGGTATGACGCGGGTCCAAGAGCTGCCTCGCAACGTTACGAACGTGAGTCCGTATCTGAAAGTTGTGTTCCTTCACCACACGAATGTGACGACGTTCTGGTCGTGGATGGATCACTTCGTGGAGTACCAACTGCTGTTCCCCAATCATCTCTTCAACGCATACAACACGCCGTACTGCCGTGAGCTGACGGAGATCGTTGCTGGAAACATAAGCGACTTCTCTGTCCCTAGTTCTTCGGATTCGGCCAAGGTGGCGAATGTTTCCACCGCTGAAACACGAGCCTACGCGCAACGTGCAGTCGAGTGTGCGGCCGGGTTCCCTACTCATTTCCCGCTGGCAGTTAAAGATGCGGAGCACCAGCTTCATTAGGAAGGGAATCACGTCAACGATAACACCGCATTTGCTATATTGGGATACTGATGGTCCACCGCAGCCGATCGTGGCGCGCAAGGCGAGGAGTCTTAGGTGACGTTACCAGGATAGATGTGCGTCTTAGGATATACGGAGATGGTAGGTCGCACAAATTCGAGTCTTAAACGGATCTGTTTTAGCCATTGATCCTTTCCGTCCTTCAACAGGGAACATGAGTTGGGAAACGAGCAGTTCATTCACAGGTTATGCCGGGCTCGATGAGGCTGAGGCGAGAGCGGATTCGCAGTTGGCTCGAGTGAGGACTCGGAGAGACCAGCCCAAAGAGGTTGTGGTGGGTGGGTTAAAAAGCGAGCGTGACTGAGCGTGGAAGCGAGCTGACCGAAGGCCATGTCGTTGTTTGTATTTGTCGACGCTGCTTGGCAAAACCGCGAATTATCTGCTCTAACTATCCTACGTGAGGGAAAAACCTTGTCCAGCTTGCGCCGGCAGGATGAAAACCTCACACCTACGGCGCGACTCTTCATCACACACTGGCGTGCGTGGGTGCAGGAGCCAGGAATAGTCGCGTAGGCGTTGGATGCCGAGCTGGGATGATGATATTCCCTTCATCCCCGGAAACCACCATTTCCGTGTCGCCTTGCTTCCCCAGAAATCCACAATTCCGCATCCAAAAATATGAACCGAAACAAACACCAGACTGAAGAGTGTGTGAGGTCCTTGATCCGCGCGATGTTCAGGCCTAAGCAGTGGCTCACTCACCTACAGACACAGAAGCGGACGCAGCAGCGTCGACGTGACGTAACAAATGACCTCAGCGAGCTTCAAGGCGTGGTGGATTGGTCTCCTACTGCTACACTGCGTCAACCTCTGCTACTACATCGGAGTTGCCACACTCTACACCAGTGAGACCACGTATACGCACACCGCGATTAGTTTACTCTCTATTGGTATCAAGAACACCGAGTACCACAAGGTCTCAGCTATCCACGCGACGGTCGCGGCCATCCACGCGGCGTTCATTCTGCTCATGGTCGGAAGCTCACTCTTCGCGCGTCGGCTTGTGTTTCAACCCGATTTCGGCCGAGTCTTCCGCGCGATGCAACGAAACGCTGGTATGCGTTGGCTCTCGCTTGCCTTCTCATCGAACTCGGGATCTCCAGTGGTAGACGCCTCGGCGTCGGCTTCCGGACGCACCGTGTCCGCACGCTCACTCTCCACACGATCCCTCTCTCGCATAACCGACTCTTTGGCGTCCACGGGAGCTCTCATCTTCTCACGCGAGGGGATCC
>JAADWY010000225.1:0-41746 GCA_023336355.1 Pythium dissotocum | reverse complement strand
GGCCAAGTACTGGGACTACGACGGCTTCGTCGTGCTCCAGGGCACCGACACCATGGCCTACACGGCCTCGGCGCTGTCGTTCATGCTCGAATACCTGGGCAAGCCCGTGGTGATCTCCGGTGCGATGATCCCGCTGCACTTCCCACACAGCGATGCGCGTCGTAACTTGATCATGTCGGTCATGTGCGCGTCGAGCCTGACCATCCCAGAGGTCTGCATCTACTCGAATGACAAGCTGCTGCGCGGCAACCGCACGACCAAGATCGCCAACATGTCGGTCGACGCCTTCCACTCGCCCAACTTCCCCGTGCTCGCGTCCACGGGCGTAGAGACGACTGTGGACCAGGCATTGATCCTGCCGTACCCGCGCCGCCGCTTCAGCACGTTCACGGACCTTTCGACCAATATCTGTGTGTTCCATCTCGTGCCGGGCTTCGACGATGAGTGTATCGAGGCGTATATCCACCGCCACAATGAGAACAAAGGCAGCAAGGGCCGCAAGGCCGTCGTGTTCGCGCTGTACGGCACGGGCAACGCGCCGCTGCGACGCAACGGCTTCCTCCAGCTCATTGAGCTCGCGATTGCGTCGGGAATCCCCGTGTGTATCACCACGCAGTGCGTCCAGGGCCGCACGCAGCTCGACACGTACGCCACGGGCGTCAAGCTGCTGGAGATGGGCGTCATCACGTCCTTCGACATGACCATCGAGGCCACGGTCGCCAAGCTCGCCTACCTCATGGGCAAGGGTTTCCACGGCGCCGAGCTCAAGAACAAGATGGAGACCGACTTGCGTGGAGAGCTCTCGGTCGTGGACTCGTTCAAGGACAGCGACGAGCTGAGCCGCACGCGCCAGTACCGCAAGGCCGTGATCAAGAACTTTGCCTCGCACTGAACTACAGCGATTACGAGATGCTAGCTACACGACACCTTTCTTTCCTTCCCAATCGCTCCATACAACAAATCATACAAATGCATCAATGCTCCACACGTTCGACGTACAGTCACTCATGAATCGTGTGTGTATTTCGTTTGTTCAGATTTCATGTGTCTAGGATTAAGTTACAAAACGTTTGGTGTGTGTGTGCGTCTAATTGAAGAAGTAGGGACTGTTGAGCACGACTGTGAGGTCGAGGTCGCCCGTCTTGGGCAGTGGCTTGAACTTGGTGTGCGGGAAGCGCAGCTTGAGCTCCTGCTCCAAGTTCTCCAGCAGTGGCTGCTGGTACAGACGCACAAACTCCTCACGCAGACGCTGGTTCATAGTCTCCACAGTGCTCGCGTGGGTCCAGTAACTGTCATGCACGGCCGCGAACGCGATGTTGTCCTCTTCCAGGCATCGGTTGGCCGTCATGAGCATGTGCGTCGAGTCGAGCGAGTGCACGAAGTTCGGCGGGAAGGCCGACTTTTGGCGGCCGTTGCTCACTGGGAGCTGCTCACTCAGCACGAGCAGCACGTGCTGGACCTTGGTGCGGACCTGCTGCGTGCCGTTCTTGCGGTATGGCTGCACGACAGGCAGACCGAGCGGCGTGATCCACGACATGGCCTGGCCGCTCTGCGCAACCTTGGACGCACAGTCGCCGAGCCACTCCATAATGTTACGCGCCGACGTGAATAAGTCACCCATCGACTCCATCGTGACTTCAGCGGCGTAACACGACGCATGGTAGATCTGGTCTTCGAGCTGCGAGTCCATGAGCTGGCCCTTCTCCAGGAACACTTCCTCGAGACGCGCCATGATCTGCTTACGCGCACCGATGTAGGTGACACCGTACACACTGGTCATCACGGTCTGCTTCACGACCTTACGCGAGATCGTGCCGAGCAGGAACTGCGCGTACTTCTTTCGGCGCGAGAGGCCCCACATATCACGGATCTCCTTCTTGCGCGCGACCTCTTCGGGGCTGTCTCCATCCAAGATGGTTTCCATCGGTGGAATGTAGTCCGGCACCACGAGAGCGGCGTCCTGTTCCACCTTGCGCATGACCTGCGTGGCCACACCGGTGTACACGTCACTTGGACGAGGCGCTGGCACGAGGTTAACCTGTTCGCCACCGCTGAGATCGCGACCAAGCGCGGCGTAGTGCTGCAGGCCGTTACACGAACCGTCCTGGTGCACAGGCAGGTTGGACATGTACTCCTCAGGATTCGGCGACTCGAGCGCACGCTTCATCTCAAAGCACACGCCAAGCGCCAGGAACGGGTAGTCGGCATCCTTCCACCAGTTGCTTCCTTCCGAGTCGCCCAGCGGGTCGGTCGCAGACGCGATGACCTTGTCCAAGTTGGCTTCGGTGAACTGAACGCGCTCATCGAACGAACACTTGTCGACACCGAAGACGTTGGCCATGTGGATCTTGAGCCATCGCATGCCGTCCTTGCCCAGAGGCTTCTTGTCGCGGAACACGAGCAGAGATCGCGACAGATCCGAGCCCAGGTGGTTCAAGTTGGGTGGCAGCGGGTACACACGGCCACGGAAGTCCATGTTGTACGGGTAGTACAGCGCCTTCTCGTCCTTGAACTCCTCGGCGACCTGAAGCTTGTAGAGCGTATCACATCGCAGCGAGTGCAGCTCCTGGTTGCGTTGTTGGATCTATCAAACGGCAGCAAGCGATGTCAGTGCTTCCGTAACGATGACAAGGTAGGGAAGCTATCTAAAAGACTTGGATGTAAGCTGCTGCCAGGTCGTAAAGCGGGAAGCCACCCAACCGCGGGTTGGGCAGCTACACAGAGTGCCCCCATGACACTGACAGCTAGCCGGATCATTCTTGCCGCCAGTTTGAACCCAGGCAACGTGGGTGAATAGCATCGCCTGGGCTTGATTCTGGTGCTGAGGTTTTCATAGAGATCAAAACACGAACGAGACTCACCTTGCGAACCATCTTGTCGTACTGGGCCTTCATCGCCTTGTCCTGCTCGTACTCTTCCTTCCACTCGGGCAGATCCAGGTTCTCACGCTGAGGCAGATCGCCGAAGCCTCCTCCGTTCTCCCACACCTTGAGCACGACGTCTAGCACCTCCTGGTTGATGACCCACGGCACTTCGCCCAGCATGTTCAGGGACTTGAGCAGATCGCCCATCTCGCCGCGCTTGACACACTCCATCTGCCACGCCGAGTCACGCTGACGCAGGATCTTCGTGTGCAGACGCAGGTAGCCGCCGTTCGCGACCCCCTCCCACTTCTTTGGCGGCACGAGCATCGGCAAGTAACGCGCCGTCCACGGCAGCACGTTGGAGCTTGGCTTGGTGCTTAGCACGGTGCCCAGAATGCGCTGGTCCACCTTGATCACACCGGCACGACGGTTGCGTTCAAACACGTAGTCGTGGAGGAACGCAGGCGCCGTCGCGCCGTTGCCTTCGCCCTGGAGGAGCCCGTCAGGCACGAAGCACGAGCGCTGGATGCAGTCAATCAGCGCCGCGCCGACCTTGAGGTTCACACGCTTGTCCCACAGTCCGACGTCGTCGTGGTACTCCTTGACCTTGACGCGCAGGAAGTCGTTCGTGAGCGTCTTGCTCAGCGCCATCAAATACTTCTCTCCGCGACGCTCTTTGCAGTCGATGATCTCCTCCTGGACGGCCTTGCCCATGGCGAGCGCGACCTTGATGAACTTGGTGCCACGCGTCTCCATCAGACACTGGTTCAACATCACATTAAGACCCACAGCCGCGAGCACCTCAGGCTTGAGCATCAGGAAAGCCGGGCCGTACGTGTTGCTGTCCAGCGAGTGGCGGCTTCCATTGATCTTGACACGCTCAGCCGCAATAAACTCCGTAGCCGGTCGCATCCAGTTCTGGATCAGGCTCTTGGCGGCGTTCGTGTTAGACGACAGACCGAGCTTGTTAACGTTCACGAGCGACGACTCGCGCTTGCGCACCGCCATCTCGTAGATGGAGCACTCGAGACGCAGCTGACGCGCGTACAGACGACGCAGCTCCTGGACTTCCTCGTCGTTCTTACACTTGGCGAGCTGCTCGGCTGGAAGCGTAAAGTCCGCGAGCCACTTGTCCACATCTTCGTCCGTGATATGCGCGCGGTTGTGGGCGACTTCCGAGGCCTCGACCTCCACGGCGATGGTGTCTTCGAGCGGCTCAAAGACACGGAGATCACCCGTGAGCGTCGGACGCGGCTCCATCATGTACGCGTGCTTGGCCCAGTCGGCGATCTCCAGTACGTTGCCAAAGGCGTTCGTTGGCAGCGTGTCTTTGGACGTCTGCGCCTGCGTGGAAGGCAGCGAACTCTTCCATCGTCGCTGGGAAGACGACGCAGCAGAATTAGGAAGCGACGCCGTAGCTACTCGCAGCACGAGCTGGCGACGCGCGTGCAGCGCCGTGTGCGCCTGCGCCTTGGCAGAAGCGAGCCGCAGCAGTCCGCGCGTAGCCGACGGCATGGGGAAGAGTTGTGGATGGGATCACTGGCTGGAGGAGCGGAGCTCTCGCGAGTGGGCGGCTCGGTTCTGTTGGTAGGAACGCGTACACCGTAATCGGGTCGGTTGTTGGCAAGGGTGTTCTCTTTTTGTTGGTGGTCGGGCCAACAAGGAAAGCAAGGGGTTTTGGCCAATGAAAGAGGGGTATTTGGATATGCGGCCAATCAAATGTGAGAAGCGTGGGATAGCAGCTCAAATGGACGATATTTATTGTGCACAAGGTTAGCTGCAATAGGATCTGGGATTTTACTGGTATCTCCAATGAAGTCTCTTTGTTGCGGGAAATTTGAAGAGGCACGGGATTAGAAAGGAAAAAGAGTGGCCCACTGCTGACGTCGGGCTGTCACAAAGTTCGCGTTCAAGTACGATATCTAGGGTCGGATCGTACTTAGTGGAGCTCTTGGACTCTTCAGGCGAAGCACTTTCTGGAAGGAGGAAGGAGAATGGAGCAAGGCGGCGGATGCTGCGGCGGGGGCGACCACCAGCACCGCCACGACCACGACCATGAGGAGCTGGATATGATGAGCGACCCGACGCTCATGTCGTGCTGTGAACGTGACGAGTACGACTACAAGAAGGCTATGGAGCTCAAGCGCGTGCTCACGGACCACGACCCTTCGACTCAGAACGTGCGCATGCGTCAGCAGGTCGTGCTGCTGCCTTCTGAGAGCATCGCGGCCTCCGCCGTCGCGAGCAAGTCCATTCTGGCCCAGACTGCGTCAGCGGCAGCGGCCATTGCCCAGAAGCTGCGTGAGCTGGACATCCAGTCCGACTCGGACGACTCGGATCTGGACTTGGATGATGACTTCGCGGACCTGTTTGCGGCTCGTCGCCAAGAGCTCGCAGCTCAGTTTGAAGCAGCGGCGAAGAATGCATCGGACGGGTACGGTATTATCCTCGACACGGACTTCGCCTCGCTGTTCAACGAGCTCAAGGCGAGTCCCGAAGTGCCTCGTGTGGTGTTTGTGCGATCGAGTCGCGTGGAAAGCAACGCCGTCCATGACATGCTCAAGGAGATGCTCGCTGTGGCGAACCGCTTCATCGGAACCAAGTTCTACTCGATCGTGACCAGCTCGATGGACGATGAGAACCTGCGCCAGCTCCGTCTGGCCACCGCTCCTACGATTGTGGCTTTCCGTCGAGGCCAGCGAGTGGACGTGAACACTATCCAGGAGAAGGATCTGTCCACCAAGGCTTCCATCTTGTGGGAAGCCCGACTTCTTCCGTGGCTCACGATGTGCAACGTGTTGGAAACGACGCGTCAGGACCAAGGACCGGTGCCGCTCAAGCGTACAACTTCTATCAAGCCCGGAGAAGGCGGCGAGAACGGTGAAGAGGTCGCGTACGACTGCGGTGTCACGAACTGCCGCATTCGCTACGCGTACGAGCATGAGCACGTCGGACCTTCGCAAGAATCGAAGGCTGAGATCTCAGCGTGGCGCAGCGAGAGCTCGTAGGCGTCCTAGTACCATGAACCGATGCTCGTTTGAGCGTCGATAGAGCGCAGTTTTCTAACTTAATCCCAAGTTTACTGATTATGAAGTCCATGTCGGGTACACGGCTTCAGCCAATGAAGGAGAATGATGGTTGGCACCGTTTTAATTGACTTCCGGGGCTAGCGAGTGGGAAAAAGACAAAGTAGACGACGCTGCGAGCTTCGATGACTTCTCCTGATGGTACTTGAGCTGCCAACAATAGTTGTACCGAGAAGGAGATCCGTTTCCCTTAGGTATGATACTTCGATCATACTACGTCGGACCTCATGAAGCTTTCTCCCAGTCTTTGGGGTGTATCCATGAATAGTTCCCCGTAGACAGGACTTCATGAGATCAAACGATGTGAAATGGCGTGCTGAGTTGCGGAGAAGATGGCGACAGACTGACTGGAGGCAGATGTGCTGATCTGACGTTGAAGTGGTAAATCAACGGTCGGGAAGTGAAGTGAATGTTGACAGCCAGAAAAAGTTAATTCGGTCTCTCCTCTCCCCAAAATCAACTTCCAATACAAAAATACTTCGAAGTACCTCAGAACCAAGCGATGAGAGACTCGACTCTGAATGAACTGGGTCGATGGATGCAACTCACTCGTTGGGTTGCAGTGGCTCCTTCATATTCGATGTATCCAGCTTCAACGACAGTCCTCAGAAGGCTGCAATAGGCAAGGGTACACAAGCACTCTGTGAGCCGCCTAACTTCAACGCCTTCGATTGGAAAAGAAGAGTTGGAGCGTAATTTAGAATCGTCAAGGACTCGGGACGAAGAGACCAGTACCAGTATCGACGGTGGAGGCGTGTCGATGATGACCAGATCACTGTACGGTACGTAGTTGACAGTCTGTGCGGCGGTGGATGTGGATCTCGCGACCTCGTTCTCGTTTTTAAAAAAGCGGACGCCCGGCACGTTCCCATGAAGCGACCGCACGCACGCAATACCGTATCGTCCGAAGACGTCCTGTGCTTTGTTCATGTCCCTAGCCTTCTTGAATCACTCTCTATGATTCACATGAAGCCATGCTGGATGGAGGCTAGTCTTGAGGTCGGCGCCAGGAGATCTTTAGGACACAGATTCGCAAGGAAGCGTCCTCTCAATCCATGGAGGAACACGGGCGACGGCACGGCCATTGCACTGAGGATGTGGCTCGGTGGCGACTTGAAGCCAGTGTCTAGAGCGTCTGATTCACGCTCTCCATGCCAGTCGTGAGGCCAGTGGTCGTCGCATCCGGAGATTGGCAAGTTGCGTCCCGTCGATCGGTATGCTTTTTCACAGGTTCTCCGCAGCCCTCCATCATCAGAAGATCAATCAACCAGATACCTGTGAAAATAAATGTTTGACGCCACCAGTGGAGGATCCGTTCCGCGCCGTTTCTTCTAAAAAAAGAACGACGGAAAAAAGCTTTTCAAGCCAAATGAATGCCGGGGAACTAAACGCCGCCTGTGCACAGGCGCGGCTTCTCAGGGTTCACTGTGTGGGGAACAAAAAGCAACAAAACTGGTTTTGTGTTGCGTCACGAGCGAGTGAGGGTGGCTTGTGATCTGGGCAGAGCAGAAAAACTCACGGAACACGGAACGAAGCTGCGGCGCAACGCGGGAACCGAGCGAAGAGCAGTGCTGGAGTCAGACCAGACCAGCGCGCGGTTCCAACCGAGACCCACTTGATCAAATACCGCCCCGTGTCAACATCACTCGGCTCCATCACACGGCGGCACCACCATCAATCATCGCCGCGGTCCACCACATACACAAGCGCGATCTGTATCTGTATCAGTGGCATTCCATTCCGTCCATCAGCGGGAAGAAGAAGGCCACGCGCTCATCTAAAGGCCATTGAGTCATTGAAGCGCATCATCAATCAACCTGTGTCGTCATCGCAGGCGTCGTTCCTTCCATCGAAGTTCGATCAGAAGGCAAACGTCCGGACCAAAAAGTAGGCGGATCGAGCCGTCACACATTCTCAACTAGCACAGTCGACCGTAGAGGCGCGTGATGAGCGCGACCTCGACATCCACACGTCCGCCGGCCTCGCGTGCTGACTATTCATTCCAGTGCGTTGGTAGTAACGCCTCTGGTACGGCCTCATCCCCGTCGCCTTTCGCGCGTCGGCGGTCCTCCACACCGACCACGGCACCGTCACCATCGCCGCCTAGGCCTCCAGCATACTCACCGTCACAGCGCGTGCCAGCATCCTCGCCCACAACATCAAAGTACCACCACTCGAGCATTCCATCAATGGCCATGGCATCCTCAACATCACTCCCGCCAACAACATCAGTCGCGAACATCAATCAACCACTCCACCATGAATCCGACAACCAATCCAACACCAACGGACTCCGGAAAGAGCTGGATATGCGGCTCGCGGCGTATCTTCCTGCCGTCGTACGGCGCCACCTGGAGCAGCAAGACACGCTACGCGTACCCGACACGCACCAGACTACCGTCGTGAGTATGTTTGCCGACGTCTCCGGCTTCACAGCGATGACGGAGTCGCTCGCGGCGCGTGGTCCCGTGGGCGCCGAGTTTCTTGGACGCCACTTGAACTCGTACTTTGAGCAGCTCCTGCGCCACGTGAGCAGCGCCGGCGGCGACGTGTTCAAGTTCGCAGGCGACGCGATGCTCATCTTCTGGCCCGAGAACAAGGACGACACGCACGAGTCGCTTTTGAGGCGATGCATCCAGTGCGCGCTGCGGATCCAGTCGCACTTGCACAAGGCCGAGCTCGCGCCGGGCGTCGTGCTCAGCGTCAAGATGGGTATCGGCATCGGCGGCGCGACCATCGCGCATCTGGGCGGCGTGAGTGATGGAGCCACGGCGCGGATGGAGTACATCGCCGTAGGGCCGGCACTGGAGCAGGCGTTCTCAGCGGAACATCAAGCAGAAGCAGGTCAAGTGATCTGCTCGCCACAGGCCTGGAAGATGGTGAGCAAGTACTTTGAAGGCGAGTCGGTGCGACTGGGCAGTCCGTACCAAAAGGTCACGGCTGTGAATCTGCCGATCAAACTGGTGTCCAGACGAGCGTCGTTTACGAGAGATGACCCGCAACTGCAAGTCCGTATGAAGCAGTACGTGTCACGGGCGGTGTGGCCGTATCTAGACGCACACGACGAGTTCTGGGGGTCGGAATTACGCGATGTCACCGTGCTGTTCATCAATGTGGGCTTCAGCGAAGAAGATCTGGCGAAGATGCTGGACGTGCGAGGCCTCCAGCGACTGCAAGACGCGTTCAAGATCGTGCAGAAGTGTATCTACGAGTACGAAGGCACGATCAACAAGTTCCTAGTCGACGACAAGGGCAGCACCGTGATCGCAGCGTTCGGATTGCCGCCTGTGACCCACGAAAACGATCCCATCCGAGGCATTCTGTCGTCTCTCGCGATCTGCGCCGCGCTGGGCACCATGGGACTCAAGGCCTCGGTGGGAATCACGACTGGTGTCGCGCTCTGTGGCGTCGTGGGCCACCAGGGCAACCGACGTGAGTACACAGTGCTGGGCGATATCGTGAACCTGTCAGCTCGGCTTATGCAAAAGGCCAAGACCGAGAACGGCGGTGTAATCACGGACGAAGCGACCAAGCTGTACACGCACGACGTGCTCCACTTCGAAGAGCGTCCCGAGATCTTCGTCAAGGGCAAAAACGACAGCATCAAGATCCACCGACCGTACCCGCGCATGTCGATTCTGCTGGAGTACCACTTGTCGTCGACGCGTGCGGCAGGAGCGAGAAAGAATGCCGTGTGTGGGTCGACGGGTTCGGCAGCACTCGCTTTGTCACCACGATCAGCAGCGAGTGCCAGTGGAGGCAGTGGAGGTGCTGTGCGTACGACGCCGATCCAGAATGTGATGGAGAATATGCATCGCGTGCAAGTGCGAGACGCCCAGAGGCGGATTTCTCTGCGTGCTGAAGAGCAGGCCGCCAATGCGCCAGCTATTATCGAGAGCGACTCGTTCCAGAAGATCCGAGAGACGCTGTTGCAGGCCTGCTCCCAGCTCAATCGGTTCTCGAACGGTGGGTCGTTTATTCTCGAGGGTGATATTGGCGTGGGCAAGACTGTGCTTCTTCGTACGGCTATGTTGGCTTCACCCGAAGCTGGCGCCTACAACGTCTGCATGGGTACGGCCTCGCCGTTTGCGACGAGAAAGCCGTACGCTGTGTGGGCTGAGATCATCTCCAAGTGTGCGCTGGAAGGATACATGGATTCAGCCGTGAACAACCTCTTGGGTGGAGATGCAGGCGCGATGCACAGTCTTCAAATGAACGACTTCTCGCGGGAAGCAGACCGACGACGACGAGTTGCGACGTATGTGCGACGCAAGATCCGCGATGGTGCTGCCCCAAACACGACGCTTGTGCGGTACGCCTATCTGCTCAACAACATTCTCGACACGAACTTTGAAGAGTTCATCGACGAAGAAGCGGCGCACGAAGAGAAGAGTGGTACATTTCCAGCCGACGTCATGCAGAAGGGACGAGGACGTCGAGCAGGGGATTTCACGCCACGATTGTCGAGCAACAACGACGAAGCAAGTGAGGATCAAGAGTCTGCAGCAGCTGAGAACCGACCGCTTCGCTCTTCGACGGACGTCATGAGTCCGTCCAAGATGAATGTCAAGGAGCAAGACATCGCGGCGTGGTTCCTGGGGTTGCTGGAGATGGATCTCGCCTCGAGTCGGCGTAACAGCGAAGATTTCGCGTCGCTTCAGTCACCAGCAAAACATTCCACGGCACGACAGGCTGATGCGAACGCCTCTTCCTCGTCTGACGCCGATGAAGGAGCCAACTCGAGCGATATGAAGGATGAACACAAGCAACAGCAGCAGCGTGAAAGTGAAAGTGACTGGAAGCCGACGGAGCTCGACCTCAGTGGCATTCTTCTGCTGTGTGCACTCCACGCGATGTCTCGAGACAAGGCCACCGTGTTCTGCTTGGACAATGCCATGTTCATGGACGAGAAGTCGTGGGTTCTGACGACGATCATTGCCAAGTACTTCACGAACTGCATGGTAATCGTCGGCACGCGACCGCCAAGTCTTTCACTCGCTGAGCACACGCAGAGCTCGTCATTCCGCAAGCGCCTGCGAGTGCTCAAGCGAATGCACCCGTCCGTCTCAGTAACCATGGAGCCACTGGCTCCGACTGAAATGCACCAGTTGGCACTGCAGATCCTCAAGGTGAAGGTCATCCCAAGCGAGCTCGTGACGATTTTGATCTCGCGTTCTCAGGGCAACCCGCTCTTCCTGCACGAGATCATCGGCGAAATGCTTCAGCAACAAGTGGTATGTTGCCTGCTTCTAACCACTGATGCTTGTTGCGGCCAGCTCACTGACAGATTATTGGTGTATTTGATAGATCAAGAAGGATGAATCCCAGTATCGATGCTATCTGCAAGTCCAAGAGGCGTGGGGCGACAAGAACACGTCTCACTTTTGCTTCCACTGCTACACCAAATTCGCCAACAGCAAGGACAAGCACCGCTGCAAGAGCTGCGGCTACGTCTTCTGCTCGCCGTGTACACCAACAGCATGTCGAAAGTGAGTTTTCTGACTCTTCACCCTTACCATACCCATGAATTCCACCGCTGACGTGGTTGATTTGTTTGCAGGAAATTGCCAGGTAGCACTGGTGATCCCGTGCGCCACTGCAGCAACTGCTACACGCTTTCATCGACGAGACGTCCAAGCTCCGATCGAAGTCTGGCGGCTGCTGCAAGTGCCATCGCCGCTGGTGCGTTTGGCGCTGTTGCATCTGCGAGGGGCTTCGGTAGCACGGGCAAGCACAAGCGTAGTATGCTCGCGATCTTCCACCCGGAGGTGCCGTCCAGGCAGCCAACGCCGCCATCATCGTCACTGAAGAACCGGATCGCACTCCGTCCACCGAAGACTGTGAAGAGTGTGCTGACCACGTTGCTGGATCAGCTGAGCGTCTCTCAGCGCATGCTCATGAAGACGGCAAGCGTCGTTGGCTCAGTATTCGAAGAGGAACTGCTTCGTGGCGCCAGTCCGATCATGGCTCATCTCGGGCAGTTCCAGCAAGACCTGGAAGACCTCGAGCGGCTCGCTATGATCCGCCGCATTGACACGTTCATCGCTGGTCTGAAGAAGGTGCCGTCGGGGACCTCAGCGGACGGCTCGATGACGCCACGGCCGCCGTCGTTCAAGGTCAAGTACGAGTTCTGCCACGGGTTCATGCAGGATGTGATCCGCAGTCAGATGCTGTGCAGTCAACTGGACAAGCTGAACGCCCGCATCACGGACTGCCGCGAGCAGCAAGACCGAGAACTGCGGCAGCGGTTCTTCGAGAAGTCCAAGGACAGCCTCAACCGCCCCGTGCAGATCAGTGTTCCGATCACACCAGCGACAGCATCAGCTCTGCGACGTGGTAGCAACCCTCACAACATCCCTCTGCCTCCAGGGCGCACGAGACGGCGTTCGCTGACGTCGATCGGCGACGATTTGGAGGCCACAGTGGGCTGGCGAGGTTCAAACTCCCAGCAGCAGCAGCTCCACGACGTGGTCAGCAGAGCCTCCTCAAGGACGTCGTCTGCCTCCCACGACGACAGTATGCTCAACTACCCATCGCCACAGCGAGCCATCAAGACCATCCCGACGTCCATCCGCCTCAAGACCGGCACGGTGTTTGTGAAAAAGCAGTCGAGTCTGTTCTCGCACCTCAAGTTCAAAGGGCTCACGAACGCAAGGCTGTGGAAGAAGCGCTTCGCTGTGCTCCACAACTCGCGTCTCTCGCTGCAGTATGATGAAGTGAACGGCTCGAAGCCACGCCAGGGCACGTCGCTGTTCCTTAAAGGAGCCAAGGTCAGTGCGTGTGACCCGGAGGTCGCGTCCAAGGTCAACTGCTTCCAGATCGAAGTGAACGACTGGACCAAGGGCAAGTACCTCATGAACCAGAAGCGCTTCTTCGTCATGGGCGTCCAAAGCGAAGCCGAGGTCGAGAACTGGGTCTACATGATCCGCTACGCCATCGAGTCGCTCGAAAACCAATCGCAATAATTATGCCACCAATAATACGTTCTGCATTGCCACGAGAACCGAAAATTGGAGTTCGTATAACCGGAAATTGGGCAGTGATGCAGAGGGTTGACGAACATAAAGAAGATGAATGGTGGCAAGAGAGGGCAAAAACGAGTGGTTCATTTCCGTGTCTCTCTGCTTTTGGGCAGTTTTCTCTCCGCGAAGCAACGTTACACTAGGGACGCAGTAGCATGGTGACATGCTTACTGGTTCTCGTCGTGGGACTTGCGGATACGAGCCAGAGTCGAGCGGACAGTGGCGGCCGAAGGCGTGTTCAGGAGGTACGCACCACCGGCCATGGTCTTGTGGCACGACTTGCACTTCCAGATACCGACGACGGTACGCTTGATGCTGTCCTTGCCGCAGAACGCGCAGTTGTACTTGGCGTGCTGGGACACTTCGATCTTCTTCACGACCTTACGGAGCGACGAACCGTAACGGGTACCGTACTTGCCACAGATTCCGACCTTCTTAGTGCGCTTGCCCTGTTCATCAAGCGAAGATACGTCCATCAGTCAAGCTGCTCGAGTGGTCACGGTTTGTTTGATGGTCCCTTCCAAACGCCGTGATCTCTCTGATCTCTCTATTTCATCAACTCCATCACTCGCACTGCAGCATCACTGTTGTCGGGAACTGATGTTGAACCAGGATAATCGCTGTTGGATCGATGAATCTGTTCTGGAAACACTGCATGCGCGGAGCTGATGCTGTACGCGACTCGATGATGACGGTTGGAACATTTTCGCGAATCGTGGGGACCGGACCACATCCTCGGGAACGGTTCTACCCAATATGGAAGCATCACGCAGGCTCTGGAGCGTCGACGTCGATACAGCGAACGTGTTGATGTTGTCGCGCGTCACGGGTGATGAGGAGAGGCAGAGAGAACACGGGCGCTGTGTAGGGAAGCATCCATTCGACAGCATGTCGCTCACCATTGTTTCGCTGGATTATAAATCGGAGAGAAATGACGCCTACAGTCGATAGCGGCGCAACGAGGAGCGGAACATTCCCACCGCTATTGGTTCCAACCAAGCGATTGACTGGCGCCTGGCGCCCGCACGCCAACCCACCAATCAACAATGTTCTGTTCCAATTTCAACCAATCCAATCTTGTTCACCGTTTAAGCCAATTGACTTCAGCTGTTCCCGATAAAGTACGAATAAAATATACACCTGTATAAGTACGACTTCTGGAGAAGTATACGTGTATAGTGTAGCCACATGCAACAGCTCAAGTGGCTTCCACATCAATCGCAGTGTGATTCACAGGGAGGCCTGCGCAAAGCGCCGTTGTGCGTGAGAGTGAGTACATGAAGAACCATAGATCTGTACTTCATTTGCTGCTACTTCTGCTGCTTCTTTCGCAGCTTCAGTACGATACTTCTACCACTCATAATCACTAATTAAACTAACAAAAACACATCAAAAACACACAAACTACACCATCGCTAGCCCTGGCTGCTGCGTCACGACCGCTGTGCTGCGGGACGAGTCTGTGACGCCGTTGCTTCGCGACGAGTTGGTCGGAATGCTCTGCGGCGGCGGCCACTGGTAACTGAGACCGCCGTTTGGATCCTGATTATCCAGAAACATCATGCCGCCAAAGTCGTTCAAGTCGGCCAGGTCGCCTGGCTGGTTCAGCAGTCCTTTGTCCTGGTTCCAGCGCATCGTGAACAGCGCGATGTACACGATGGACGTGTAGATAAAGCCGATGACCAGCACGAGCAGGAACATCACGAGCCACAGCACGGTGACGTCGCCAGTGGATGTCAGGAACTTGTCCGACCTGATGCGTGCGCCTACCATGCCACAGCCAAACACCAGGCCCAGCAGCAGCCAGCCCAGTACAATACGACCGCGCTTGGTCGCCTCAGCCGCGTAGAAACCGACGACGGGCATCTTGGGTCCGCCACGTCGAGCGAACATGCCGAAGACCTTGCTGTCCTGGTAGAACGTCACGAACTGTTCGAGGAGGAGGAACGCGATTGGGAACACGAGCGCGATGAGGTACGCGTAGGTCACGAACGACGCGTTCTGCAGGCCGCACGAGCACTCGATGATCTCACGCACGATGTGGAACGTGATCTTGGAGGACGCGGCGGTCGCAGTGAGCTCGCCGTTGGACCGTGAGGACGTGGAGATCGTCGTGGCTCCGTCCGTGCGGATACAAACTGGATCCACGGAGCTGTCGTCCGACTGGGTACACACCCGCAGCACACAGTTCGTGCAGGTAAGCGACTCGTTCTGGGCGAGGCTCCAGTCGAAGTGGTACTGCGTTGTGTTGGTCGCAGTGCTCGCCGGGGTGTCGGTCGCGATGTTGGAGGCCAGGACGACGTCAAAAGTCTTGCCGTCGCGACTGAAATCCACGCGGAACTTGAGCGCGTTCACGAAGCTGCGCTGACCCTGCAGCAGCTTCACATCCCAGGCGATTGGGATCGTGGCTGACACGCCGTAGACACCGCCGTTGGTTGGCTTGGTCAGCGTGATGAGCAGCTTCTCGACTTCAAAGGCGTCGTCGACGGCGTCCTTGGAAGGCGCTGGGGTCACAGTCGTAGCCGCTTCGTCAGAGCCAGAGCCAGAGTCTCCACTCGCACTCGTCGTTTGGTTCTTGGACACAGTGGTGGAGTTGTTGGATCCGAGCTTTGGTGTCGGCGTTGGCGTGGGCGTTGGGGATGGCGACGGTGTTGGGATCACGACCGTCGAGCCGTCGGTCGTGATGTTGTTTTCCTTGGCGTACTTGAGCAGGTTGGCCAGTGCACTGATCGCGTCCACTGGTGCCGACTCGCCGTTGCTTCCACTACCTGAGCCTGTGGTCGTGGCTTCAGTTGTCGTCTCTTCATCTTCAGTCAATGCAAAGGCGACGCCACGCGACTTGGCCTGGTCCGCTGGCAAGTAGCACACCAGGGACGTCGACGGTCGGCATCGCTGGCTCGCAATCGAGCAGCGCCAGCCCGTCGGGCACGGCGCGTTCGTGCTACAGACAGTAGCGCTGGCGTTGGGCTGGTTAGCGACGCAGGTCGAGTTCTGGCAGGAGGAGCCGAGCGTGCAAAGGCTGTTGGACGAGGAGCCACAGCGAGCACCGAATGGCTGGCAGTTGAGATCTTCCGTGAGGATGCGCGTCGTTGAGACTGTTGTGTAGTAATACTCCTGAGAGAGGAGTCGGTGGCCAGTGCTGCTGGAGACCACGGCGACAGACGAGTCGAGCGAGGTCTTGCAGCAGTCCTGAGTGGCGTAGATCCCGCAGAGAAGCACCGTGAGCACTGTATTGAGACACCATGACACGGATCTGTTGGTATCAACAGGTCAACAACACACTGTAGAAGAACGAGTACTTACACAGAGTGACGATGAGCACGAGGATGCGGTCCTGCTTCTTGTACGGGTGCCATCGGTGGGCTGTGCAGATACCCAGGAACGGGTGCGAGTTCTTCATGTAGATCCACACGTCGGTCTGCCACTTGTTCTGGAGACGCACTTGCTGAGCGGCAAAGATCTGGTGTGTCGTGTCGGCCGTCGTCGTGCGGAACGTGCCGCGTGGGTCATTGGCCAGAAGCACGGGAGCCGCTGCTGGGATCGAGGACAGGCGGTTGCCTGGCACCGTCCAACTACGCTGCGAGCGGTTGGTGCCCGGGATACGGAAGCTCGTGGGGGCTCCGTATGAAGGTCCAGCGGTTGGAGCTGTGCCCGTTGTTGCGGCACGACGACGCTGGAATGACTGGAAGTCGGGATCGTCGTGGGCCAATGAGAACGGGTTGGCGATCGGCCGCAAGCTGCCAAGCACAGCCGTACCGCCGCGCATGTCGCCGTTGAGAAGAGCCTCTGGGTCGAGCGTCTTGCGCATTTGCATGTAGGTGGCTTCTGAGACAGGCGAGTTGGTGGTGTAGGCGTTGTTCTCCATCTCGTGCTGAAGCGACGACATGTCGGACGAAAGCCAGGCTCGCACAGGACGTTGCTGGAAGTTGCCGTCGATCGTTCGTGCTGACGCTGACGGTCCGACGCTGTCGCTGTTGACGTCACCATGAGCAGCAGTAGGAGCGTGTGTGATCGGCGCCGAGTCCACGCTGATCTTGTCGAACTCGGGGGATCCGATGAGCGACCGATCAAACCCGGACCCCGACGGCGCCTGGTTGTACGTGCCGTTGCTGCTCGAGCTGCTGCTCGTGCTCACGCGGCTCAGCAATTGGCTCGCGAGGTTCGTGAACGTGCTCGTCCGTAGCTGAGACGACGGCACGGGCTCTAGCACTGGCGGCGCGACGTCCTCACCGGAGCTGTGGTTGCTGTTGGCCAAGATCGAGTTCACACTCACCGACACTCGCGCCGGACTGGCGCGTGCAGGCGGCAGATCATTGAGCTGGAACGCGAGCTCCTCGGGAGTCGAGGTGTTGTTCTGGTTGTACAGCACCGAGATGTCTCGCTCGCGTCGAGGTCTCAATGCGATGTCCTCGCTGGCACGCGACGCCACGGCCGTGAGCCGCTGCGGCTCGTCTCGGTTCGGGTGGCTCTGGAACACGCTCGGCATTTTTGTGGATTCAAGTCGAGTTGGATCGGCCGCTTTGCTGTGGCGCAGGCACTCGGATCTCGCTCGTCTCTCGCGGACGTCAGAGCGAGAATGGCGAAGGGATCGGCGTTCGTGTCTTGTCCTCTGCCTCTGTCTTTGTGCTTCTCCCCATCGTGTTGCGATCGCATTGAGCTGCTCGCTGGTCGGCTAAAGGCGTGTCCGTCCAGCGACCCCAGCCGCTTCTTTCCCTTGTAGATTGCTGTCTGTGGAACGGGTGCAAGCTGCACCAGAATCCAGTGCCTGGCGTCTCTTTACGGCGTGTTACTCCACTGCCAGAACTCAGCGGATACAGGAAGTTGGGTCTCAGCTGGTGGACCGAATGACTTCGAGATGCTAAATCAGTACGAGTCGGTCAGAGAAGTCAGTTCGGCGTCATTGTCCACGCCTTTACAGATCGGTAAGTACGATGTGTACTTAGTGGTTAAGTGCGGATGTTAGTGTAACCAGAGTAACCAGATCAAGCATCAGCGAAAGTCGACTGACAGCGAGTCGGAGTCTGACTGGCGAGTTGCTGTGGATCACTCTCGACTCGAGAGTCTCGACACCGCGACGACAAACTCCAAGTCTGGAATGCATACGTATCCTGGGTTCCCACTGCATAGTTTTTTTTTTAGTTTTGTACGAGCCAGCAAGCCCCGAGCAAATTTAGAAGACGCCACGTGACGTCAGGCACGAGGGGCTTTCCCAGGATTTCGCCCGAAGGTTACGCTGGAGTCCAGCCTGGACGTGTCCAATTTGGAAAGTGCATATTCACATACTGCATCCTGGACATTCAGCTTGGGGCCAGCCACATCCAGAGCCATTGAATTGCTTGTTGTATGGAGCGTATGTGTGTCGACTGTGTATTGTAGACTGACACTTTGAATGCTCTGTTTCATTTTCGAGTCGATTCTTTTCGCGAATGCACTTGGACGTGGCGGTTCGAACCACAGACCCCATGCCTTGAAAACATGGCTGCCGACGCGTGCACCTGCGTTTGCTTGAAGCCAAGCGGCACCTGGTCTTCGGTGCGCTGGGCTGGTGGATGCCAAGCCCATCAATCCAGCGCACATGGTCCGCCCCAGTCCTCGGTAATGTCGTCCAGGCCATCAACAATCTGGAATCACTCACACTCTCACACTCACTCAACCTACACTTCGCTACTGTATGCGACTTTCAGATCCAGTCACGGACTCAGTTATCGTAGCGTAACCTTGACGGTCTCATCTTGGCGTTTGTATGAAGGGATCAGCTGCAAGATCGTCCAGGTGGCAAACTGAATTCTCCAACCTCGATGGCCTGGTTCTGCCACCGAGAGAGAGAGAGCGTGAAGACCATGCGGCAGAGCTGCTCGTCCCACAGTCCCACAGTCGGTACGCCCCGACTCCAACTCGCACGCGCAACGTTGGAATTGGAATCCGAGTCTCAATCCAATCGACTGAACTGCACGCGGCCGGCGGGAGACGGCGCAGCGTGGTGTCCTGAGCGTTCTCAGCCCCAGCAGCTCACCGCCTCTTCCTCTTCATCCGCTCGTGGGCCTTCAGACCCTTTCGTCAGCGCTCGTTGCGGGAACATCGCCATTCGGCACGTGCGTCCCCCATCAATTGGTGGTCTCTCCTTCCATCCTTCAGCTCCGGAGCTCCTCAGCGTTGGCACTGCGCTTGCCAGTTCCGCCACTCCGGATCTCCCTCGGTCTCCTCGGTCTCCTCTCGCCGCGAACGCGACTGATAGGTCGATCGATTGTCTGATTGATTGGGAATGACGGCGTCGACGCCCGCGATCGTGGATGGCGAGCAGCGCGCGCGCAAGTGCGGCCGCCGCTTCGCCAAGCAGATCTTCCAGGCGCCGCTGCCGCAGTGGAAGCTCATCGGCACGCACGCGACCGACCACGTCGAGATCTTCGAAGACACAGCGACGCACTTGTCGCCAACGTCCGGCGCCACCACGCGCAGTGTGCGTGCCGTGCGCAAGCTCACAGGCCACATCGACGATGTCGAGACCGTGCTGAGCGCGACCCACAAGTCGCAACTGTACGCCAAGCTGCTGCCGGATCTGTACTCGTCCGGTGGCTGCATCGCCGACTACGGTCTCCTCAAGCACGCGACCGACGAGCGCGAGCACGCCAACGTCCAGTTCGCCGTGCACCACGCACACGTGTGGCAGCACGCCGAGCCAGACGCCTCCAGCCGCCTGGACCACCACTTGTATGTCGAGTACTCGCTGCTCACGCAGCTCCAGCGCACGCAAGTCGCCGTGTCGGGCGACGGCACCAAGTCCAGCGTGACGATGCCCGTGCCTTCGCTGCTGTACGTACTTCGACCAGTCCACGTGCCATCGTTCAGCGACCGCCACCACGAGTTTGCACCGCACCGCCTCGCCAAGAACCAGCTCAGTGTGACCTACGTGATCCAGCAAGAGGACAACTGCAAGCTGTCGCTCGAGGTCGTGCTCACGTGTTCGTTTGCCGAGCCTGAGCAGTTTGCCAGCGTGCGCGCGAGCCACACGAGCGAGATGTGGCGTGTCGTGGTCGCGCTCACGCGGCTGCAGCCGCTCATCGACGGCGTGCGACTCGGCCGCGAACAGTACGACGAACTGGAACAGGAAAAGCTTCGACGCCGTACGGTGCCAGCGATGGACCACGCGGACCCGTTCTCGGCACGAGGAGGCATGCCGTCGCGAGGCACCGAGATCGCCGGCTCGGCACGAAACCACCACAACCACCACGCGACCGCCGACCGCAGCAGCACGCGGCACAAGGTCAAGGAGAAGCTGTTCGGTCACCGCAGCCGCAAGACGAGCGGCGCCTCGGGCTTTGAGACGGACGAGTCGGAAGACGAAGCAGACCACGGCAAGGCGATCACACAGGGCGGCTGCGTCGTGTGCCGCAAGAAGTTCCACGCTTTCCGGTGGAAGAAGAAGTGCGAAGTGTGTCTGCAGGGCGTGTGCGACCAGTGTCTTTCGACCATCGCCAACCCAGCGGCCATGCGCAAGAAGAAGCGCGTGTGTGGTGCGTGTCTGTACGGTGGTACTAACAGCGGCTTCGAGCGCATCACCGACCGCAACAACGCCGACCTTGCGACCGATGCTTTGCGAGCCGCCCAGGAAGTGCGCTACCAGCGAGCACGAACCATGGACGCACCGACGACCGTGGCGTCGCGATCGAGCCAACGCGTGTCCCGGAACCAAGCCATTGCGGACCGATCTTCACGACGATACACTGCTCCGGACGAAGCTCGCCGTCGCGCGCAGACCACGGGCTCAAGGCTTCCTGCTGCGGTCGTGCCACCACCACGGCCAACGCCTGCAATGGCGCCGGTTGTGTCGGCAGCTCCAGTTCCATTCGTTGTGGCTTCGCGTACGCCTCCGACGCCGTCGGGCGTGTCGACGTCGTGGGCGAGTGAAGAGCAGTCGACGCTGACGAACCCCGAGAGCGAAGGCGGTGAGCCAGCCAACGGAGCTGAGCCGGAGAACCCGTACAAATCCAACTCGTTCTACGATGAGACGGATCCGTCGGGTATCGTGAGTGACGACGAGTTCGTGGTCACGAACCGCGCACGCCGAGCGCAGACCATCGAGATCGGCGACGTCCACATCAAGCGCGTGGAGAAGAAGCGAAGCATGAGCCGTGCGACGCCGCCAGCCTCCGAGACTCGTGCGCGTGGCCGAAGCTTTTCCACCGAACGCACGCCACTTGATCTCAGCGACTTCACGCTGCGTCTGTCGAAGAAGAAATCACAAGTCGAGAACAACTCGACTCACGCCGTCGTGTCCACGAAGCGAGCGACCATGCAGTTCCGCCAGTTGAAGACGCCGCCAGTCTCGAACGATCTCGACTTTGACTGGATCAACCCGTTCCCAAAGGCGCCGATTGCACAGGGTGCCAAGGAGTGCGGGCGTGTCGAGTATATGTCCTCGCAGCTCAAGCTGAACGCCCACACGGCGATGGTGTACTTGCGTCGAGACTCGGTGCTCGAAGAGCTCACGCAGCATGTGGTCGGAAGCCTCGCGACCCAGTGGGACGGATGCAGTATCCACTTGGTCGGCGAGCGTCAGGTGTTCTGTCTGGCCTACAGCTACCAGGAGCCCTTGCCAGTCGGCGATGAAGCCATCGAAGTCGTGACGGAGGACGTGGTCACGCGTGAAGAATGCCCGAGCTCGTACGCGCTGTACCACCAGTCGGCATTCTTCGTGCCGAACCTCAACGACGACGTCCGCTTCCGTGCTCATCCTCTCCACACCGACGCCCACGTCGTCTCGTACCTGAGTCTGCCGATCTTCGGTGCTAGTGGAAGCCGGCCGTGCATGGGAACGCTCGACCTGTGGCGGTTTGATCCAAGCGGCGTGAGCAGCCACGTCTCCCACGACTGGTGGTCCAAGATGGAGCGTGTGCTCAACAAGATCGCGGTTCGAATTGAAGAACTGTCGCTCTCGCACGCCGGCCACACAATGCCCTCGTACGGAGGCACACGCGTCCACAAGGCGCGGTCGGTCGGCTCCACGGACTCTCGAAGCAGCACGCGCAAGGACGATTCGTCCGAGTCCGATCTTCGCGATCTGGCTGAAGAAGAAGAGCTTCGAGACGACGAAGAGTATGACCACGACGCCGACAACGACGACAGCGACACCGAGTACGAGCTCCACAGCGGATGGACGACGAGCCCCGCGCCAGTCTCTGCTGGACGTGGAGCCGTCGCGACGCGCCAGCGGCGGCACACTGTCGCCGATCAAATGGAGACGCGCGCCAACGACAACGGATCATTCATGAGCGGCCGTGGAAGTGCGGCGTCGGCGTCGTCGCTGGACTTCGAGACGACGATCGAGTCTCTGCTCAACCAGGCGAGACTCACCTCCCAGTTCGTGCGCGAACAGACCCGACGCTCGTCGAGTGTTGATGTTGACTGTTGATCGAAGAAGTAGATCAACGGGCGAAAAAGTGCCGTGAGAAGATGCCGTTTGTAGCGTGTAAACCCCCGGTTCATATCATATTAATGAAATACGCAACCACTTACATTGTGACCAGTTGCCTTGCGTTCACGTGGCTGGGCCCGTCGTCGTTGTCGCCGTCGCGACCAAGCTACTGCGCTGTTTTGACGAGAACAACGATGCGAGACGGCTGAGCAGAGAACCATTTGACGTTGCCTTGGTAACCAACTGCAAACCTGGCGTGGGCCGCGCTTGCTTCTTTGCCTGGTCGGCGGCTGCGGCGAGAGGATCAATCGCCAACAATTCAGCCGCGAGCCGCTTCTCTGCTTCCTCTTCGTCCTCTTCTGTTCGGAGGTTCATGGTCAGCAGCTTCTGGCACTTTTCCTCCAGTGTGAGCGTTCGTTTCAGGACTTGGATCGGGTCTTCAACTACGGCATCCGCTGCTATCGTCGTGCCGTTCGCCCTTGCTGCTGCAGTCGCTTTCGCCTTGGCCTCACGCGCAGCTTTCCGGCGTTCCGCTTCTCGAGCTTTGGTCTGAGCCACGCTCAAGCTGCTACTCCCACCACCTCGCATCATATTCTTCTGCTCGCGTAGCCACTCTTCTTGTCGCTTTGCCTCTTGCTCACGTTGCAATCGCTGCAGATCTTCTCGCTCTTTCCGCTTGCGCGCGAGTTCTTTCTGGATCTCGGTAGCAAATGTCGCTTCGTCCAATAAGCAAATCACGCAGCGCTCCTTGGGTTTGCACAACACGCATATGGGCTTGACTTCGCTGTCGACAGGCTTCCGCTTGACTTCTTCTCGCACGAACGGGTGGAAGGTCTCTAGCTGCTCCAGGATCCACAGACTCTCGCGATCGGCACGCACAGCTCGCTGGAATCGTTCACGAACCATGCCAACGGAGCTGAGCGGCTTGCAAACGACGACAGTAATCCCTTCCCCGCACGCGACGTCGTTGACTCGCGGCCCGTTGTACTCATCGGCTTTGGTGCCGACGACGCTGACGCTCACGAGGCTCAACATCCCCACTGCATTCTCCATCTGGACGCGAACATATTTGCCGTAGGTATCCGCAGGGACGGCCCACATGAACTGCACATCGTTCTCTCGCTCGAACTGGAACGATGGATGGATGCTGTGGCCTTTCGCCTGGGCAACAGAATACTTGCCACGCTCCTCAACATCGAACGGCACTTCGCTCACCATCACCGCATACTTGATCGCAGCATTTCGTGCAGTTCCAGACGCTGACGACGGACGAGACGTGCGGCTAGTAACCGTCGAAGACTGCGATCGACTTGACGATAATACGATGGCATCCGCTTGAGACCGTTGCGACGCGCGTGACGACATCGACACCGGTGCCCGCTTGAATACGACGACAACACGCTCAATTCGACTCATCGCGACCAGTCTTGCCTGCCAGAAAGGACACATCTCTTGTTGGGACTGTGCGAACGGCAACGTTGCGGTATCATCGGGATCCTCGCACTTCTGTAGAGCAAACTCAGCGATACATGACGAGTTCTGGCTGCTCTGGAGAGCGACGACTCCTTTCTCAAGGCACAGGTTCCGCGGGTACTGGTAGAGGCATGCCACGCGAGTCGGGATCTTGATCAACGGAATCGAAATCGGGTGCCCTGTGCACCCTCCGGCGTTGTTTCCCCACGTCAGAAGCTCTCCGTCGTGGCTCACGATGGCTGTGTGGGCGTTTCCACAGCTGACGCGCGTAATGGCGACAGGATTGGAACGGTTGGACTCGTCGCCATCAATGCGTGCGACGTGCAAAGGCGTGAACATCGGCGTAAACTTGCCCAGAGCGTGGTTGCTCCCAGCAACGTACAAGCGGCCTCCACTCACTCGCTCGTCACCACTTTCGCCATTGATCGACACGACTGCTGTCACGACGGCTGTGTGCGCTGTACCACAGCTCACCTCGACACAGGTCTCGTGCGCTAAACTTTCAACACGCGTTGGAACCTCGACAACTCGTAACTGGCCTCCGTTCCGTGGCACACGATCCTCTCCAACTTCACGCCCATCGTCAAGTCCCAGCTTCCCACCGTCGCCGCTTCCCCACACGAACAATGCTCCTTCAGTCGTCAATAACGCCGAGTGAGATGGCCCACACGCAATTTTTCGGACTCGCACGGCGACCTTGTGCTTCCCTGGTAGCTGTAACTGAAGCGGTCGAAGCGTGAAGCTCTCTGTCGCGTTGGCAGATACATTTCCGATCCCGAGTTTGCCGTGAGTCGCTGATCCCCACACGTAAACGTCGCCCTGCGTCGTCAAGGCGAGACTGTGGCTGAATCCGCAACACACTGAACGAAAACGTAGATTCTCTAACGCTGATAGTTGCTGCGGCTCGTGGATGTCTCGATGCCACGCGTCGATGTCGTCGTCTGCTTCAGGCGAATGCGGAGATGCCGATTCTGGCGTCGCAGAGCTCCCACCGGTATTGTGCTCGTGTCGCACCCCCCCGAGCCGTCCGAACGAACCCACGCCCCACGTGTAAAGCTTCCCAGTCTGGTGGACGGCCAGAGCATGTCGCGAGCCCACAGAGATATCCAGCACGGCTTGATCGCCTCGAAAAAAGCGCTGCGGTGCGCCACGAGAGGTCAAGCCGTTCAAGTACAGCAGTTCTTGGCCAGTGGAGTCGTCGAAGAACCCCTCGCGAGCCTGCCTCTTGATCTTCTGCTTGGCACACGCGATTCGCTTTTTCATCTCGATATACTCGTGCTCAGTCTTCGTGAAATCCTCGTTTTCGATGCGCACGACGTCTTCTTGCAGAATCCGCAGCTCGTTCCATACCATATTGCCCTTCACCAGGAGATTCTGCAGCACCTTCTCGCGGCGGTCGTGCTTCGCTCGTCTCGCAGCTTTGTCTTGCTCTCTCATGTGTGCGTGGAATTTGTCCCCAACGCATTCCAGCTCGAGAAGCAGACAATCACCGAGCTTGTCGATCAGCTCCATTCGCGTTTGCTTTGCCAAGTGCACTCCTCGTAACTCCAGAGACACGACCAAGTCGTCGACATTGAGATCGGGCTCGACCGTCTCGAGTAAGACCTGGTACGTGAGCTTCTTACGCGGAGGAGGAGGCGGGGGAGCTGCGACTGGCAAGGCGTCCGTCTCCGGCGTAGGCGTAGGCGCTGGAGGAGACAGCGCCGCCTTTCTAGCTTTGATCATTGACAACGTCGGCTTCTTCTTCTTGTCTCCTTCCTTGGCATCCTTGGTTCCCATCTTTTCACTCGTCTTGATCGCTGTGGTCTTGATTGGAGCTTCTACTGGCGCCTGTGGTTCCGGAGGCAACACGTCGAAGTACAAACCGAGCAGCTCGAGCTTCTGTCGGTTCTCTTCCTCTGTGGGCAGCGGCCGGACTGGCTTGACGAAGGTTCTCTGGTATTTCTTTCGCAAGTAGAGCTCGTCGTGCTTTATCTTCTGATCGTCGACTTGCGCTGGCATAGTTTGCTTCAGCATCTCTGTGCGAGTTGTCAACGGTCGGTCCATTGGACGTGGGGGTGATGGCGCCGACAAACCTAGTGACGAACTCACTTGATTGTTTCCTTCCGCATCCATCGTTGAAGCATCGTAGAAGTATCGCCACTGCCGCTTGCTGCCACCCCAGCAAAAGATCTCGCCCGAATCGGTGAGTGCGTAAGCCACAGCGGGACCGAGCGCGACCTTGGACACGCGCTTCCCCCACAAAAATGTCGGCACGAGAGACACTTGTCGCCCCGCGAACGCACGGGCAGCAACCATCAGGGTCATCTTGGCACGCGAGATCTTTCCCTGGGCGTCGTTCTCGTACGGAAGCTTGACTGCAGGCACCTTTTTCGCATCTTCTGCTGGATTCTGAGCATCTCCACTGCTGTCGCTTGCACTATCATCATCGCTGCTTTCGTGGCCGACGTTTGCATCGTCTTCATCAGCCTCTGCCTTCTTCTCCGCCATGGCCTTCTTGTGCATCGACAGTGTCTCTTCGTCTGGTCGCACGCGTGCTTTCCACAGATCGCGAAGGATCTCGTAGTCCATGAACTCGACAAAGTCCGGTGCAATGGGTTCGCCGTCAAACCTCCCAAACGGACCCTTGCCGAAGACGTATACTTGGCCAGCAGCGTCGATCGCCTCACTCAGTGCGAGCTTTGACAGCGTGATAGATTCCTCGACGAGCCAACGACGATACGCTGCTACACGCTCTTCTGCCAGTGTCGTCGCAGCCTCCAACAGCATATGTGCCTCCTGCTTTTCCTCCAAATTCACCAGCGTCTCCAGCTTCTTCATAAGCGTTGCGCGGGTCGCCAGGCGATTAAACTTCTCATGTCGATTCCGCAGTTCTGCCCGCACGTCCACGAGCCCGAGCCATACTTTCTTGAACTGGTAGTACAGCATCATCTCCATCTCCGGCTGCAACATAAACACACAAAAAATCAATAAACGTCCTCCTCCTCAACATCAAACCACACAGAGTCCACGTACGTCTTCGTGGGTCGCGAAGATGGCTTCCATTTGATCCAACGGCATCTTTCTTCCCAGGAACTCGAGGATTTCCAGGAACGTCCCGCGGTCGATCGCGCCCTGTTCCTCCTTGTCGAACATGTCGAACAAATCTTTGGGCGACAGCGCCTGGCCGGGTGAGAAGCCCATCGTGCGATTCGGGTTCTTCGGGTCGCACGTGTACAGCGCGACGCGGAATTCCTCAAACGAAATGTTGCCGCGCCGCATTTTGTCGCATCGCTTGAAGTACGCGAGCGCCTTGGGCTCCGACAAAATGATGTGGAGATCATGCAGCAGAACCTTGAACTCCTCAAAGTCGATGCCGCCCGAGCCATCGGTGTCGTACTTGTCGAAGAGCTGAAGGAAATATACCAAATGGGGGTGAATATGGAGGAAAGGAAGACTGGAAGATGAGGCTTTGCGAGACGTACGGCGCGGGGATCGAGCTCTTTGAGTGCAGCGGCGTTAACTGTGGTATCTATCACTTCTGTGGCTGGCGCGCCGGCGTCAAGAATCGCCGACTCGATGGGAATGCCATCGATGAACACGACTCCTATGGACAGAATGGGGGATTAGCGGGTATTCAAATAGATATTGCGGTGGCTGTAGACAGCGTACGCTTCCGCTGCTTGCGGCCAATCATAGCTGGTAGTGAAAGATATCTAGATCAACCGATATGTGTCACGTAGAGTGGGTCTCTGCGGCGCTAGACGTCGCGCAGTAGCGCCATGTCTTCGACTTCCATTTTGCGAGTATGTTGTGATGGCGCGGCTCTTGGTTAGTGAATGATGAAAATTTCACAATCAAAACGAAAAATGCAGTTTTGATTCTTTTTGTTTTGATTTTCGCGAATGCTAAAATTCCACAATCAGTTGCCGCCAAAAGCTGAGAGAGATCATCGCGCATTCGTGCTATTATCATCGACACTATGCAACATCTCCACGCGTAACCCTCAAAGTGTGTGCTTGCATGCTTGCTATCTACTTCTTGGTGTTGTACGCGGCTGCCGCCTGGTTCATTGGGTTCTCTGGCGCCTTCTTCCACTGCACAACATCAAACGAGAATCAAACCAAAACGTCAGATATCCGCAGTCACCATGAACACCACTTCGCGCGTCAGAACGTACCGCATCGAAGATTCGCTGCTTGTACTGCGAAAGCTTCAGACCTGGGTACTCCTCCTTCATCACAGGCAGCATAGCCTCCTCGTACGCCTTGAAAGCCTGCAAGAAACGACCCGAATTTCATCAGATCTTCCGCCCAAACACACCATCACACCAACCCAACACCACAACGTCAACGTACCGCCTTCATGCGCTTTTCCGGGTGCTTCACCAGATCCTTGTCGTCCATAGACAGCACATCAAGCGCCGCGTCCAGACTGCGCGCCTCACCCTCGACATCCGCCGAGCGGTTGCGGTTCTCGCCGTACGCCATATCAAACTTGATGCCCTTGGCGTTATCGGCCGCGATCTTGGCGGCCGCAGCAGCCTCCGCCTCCTTCTTTGCGGTCATCATCGCCTGTGTGATCTTGCCGTTGCTAGGCGCTGGCGGTGGCGCGCGCGAGCCCTTGTTGCTCTTCTTGGCGACGGGGGCAAGCGCGGCTTCCCACGGCTTGGCGGCCTCCTTCTTCTCCTTGGTCAGCGACTTCTTGATCGCCGACTTGTCCACGACCTTGGCCAGCGCGTGCTCCTCCAGCTCCTGCAGACGCTTGAGCTCGGCCTTCTTGGCCTCAGCCTCAGCACGCTTGCGCTCCTCTTCCTGGCGCTTCTGGTCGCCGCGGCTGTTGGCGCCCTTGTTCCATTCCGCCGCCTCCGCCGCGTCCGCCTGCGCCTGCGCCTTGGCGTTCTTCACGGACTGCGCCGCCGCCTTCTTGGCGTTCGCAGCCTCCACCTTCGAGTTCGTTGCTCCCTTCTTCGGTCCCATTTTCCTCTGGTGATCAAGTTGTTGGATCTATTATTCAATCCGTTCGTTCTCCACCACAGTTGGTCGACCATTCGAGGACGTCGGATGGGTCCGATGGGTACGTCTGATTGGATGAATGCGTGCATTTGCATGACATCCATCCTTAACCTATCGAAAATTGCCCATCGATAGCACGTGCCAGACGAGGCGAAATCGCAAAGTCGGCTCTGGGTTTCAGTTAGGAACGCTATAAACGCGTTACATTTTGGGACACCAAGCTCACCAACGACAAGCGACAATGTCGAGCACTGCCGCGGCGTACGGCAAGGCCGTCGGCGGGCGCCTGCAGCTGAAGGGAGGCGTCCAGCTCAAGTACGTTCTATTCATCATGTACCCTTGCCTCTGGGCTTTCCACTAATATTCTTCTCACGGTGTAGATCAAAGCACAAGAAGAAGCACAAGAAGAAACGCGACCGCGACGACGACGACTGTGAAGATGGCACTGAAGATGCTAAAGACGGCAGCCGCAAGGAGAAGAAGAAAGACGCGCCAGCGCCAGAGTTCAAGATCGTGAAACTCAAGGGCACGGGCCGCATTCTGTCCTCTGGCACGACGATCATGGGCCAGCCAGGCACGCGGTTCCTTCATGAGCTGGCCATCGGCGACGCGCTGATCATCCAGCACCCGAAGACATTCGTGGAGGAGACGCGTATCGTACGCATGGTGCTGAGCGACGTGTCGTGCTCTGTCAGCTCAGCGTTCAGCTCGGATCTCGTGTCGTCGACGCCGTTCCAGTACATCAAGGCGCCGCCGCCTGAAGAGGAAGACGCCGAGGACAAGGAGAAACACAAGAAGCGGAAACGCTCTGCCGACGAGGCCTTGGCGTTCGGCACGTACGCCGGTGGCACAGAGGCCGGCTCGTCGTTTACGTACCGAGTGAAGAAAGGAGGCGCGTACGGTGGCTACGCGCTGGTCTCGGAGCGAGCAGATACAAACCGCAGTCGAGAGGAGCTCCTGGATCTGAGAGCCAAGAAGAAGGGTGATCGACACTGCATGTAAACCCAAGCGAGTCTCATGAATACACTGGCATTCAACATGGATAGCAGATAGCAGTTTGTACACCGCAGGATGATCCCTAGTTACCAGATGAGCCTGGCCTTGAGGGCACGACGTTCACCGTTGGCTCGTGCGACGTCCACCATCCACTGCTCGACCTCGAAGAAGTTTTCCGCGATCGTTGTCAGCTCGTGCTTGCTGCCGTGGGGCAGTCTGTGAGCCACTTTGAAATGCTCTCTGGCGTCCGTGAACTGCTCCTCGCGGAACATGCAGATAGCCATGTTGTTGTGAACCATGGCACTGTTCGGGAATTCGTCCAGCAGCATCTTGTACCCTTCGCACGCGTAGTCTTGACGGTCGAGCAGGAAGAGAACCATGTACCGATACAGTCTCGCCTTGAGTGACTTGGACGGCGAGAAGTGGAACATGAGGTTGAGCCAGTTGTTGCACTCGTTCGTGGTTTTATCACAGCCTCCCGCCCATTGCTGTTGGTACGAATACTGTAGATCGATGATCCGCCAATCTGCCGGTTCAAGTCTGAAAACAAAGAACCACACGAAAGAAATCAGTCGGTCGTACCCCTACACATGATCAAGACGGAGGGATACGTACCGCAGCGACATCTTTGAGAAGGATTTCGTGTCGTACCAGAATTGCAGCTGATAGTTCGAGATATGGACCATGGAGGCCAGCACTATGAGGTAAGCGAGGCGTGCGGGGACTGTGCGAGTCGCTGAATGGGAATGGCGCGAAAACTGGCTCTGTGCGGCCTTACGGCTGCGATCTCTTTCGCCCCGAGCGACTGGGGAGTCCACGACAGCCGTGACATGCGCAATCCCGTGGTGCGAGTCAGCTAGTCCAAGCCAAGATGTGAGGTAGTACCCGCCGATCGGAACCAGCGCCATGGTCGGGAAGTACGCGTAGCGGTCCGCTCCTTGGGCGACGATGCCGTGCTGGATGATGCCACACGTTGGCAAGGACATGGCGACGAAGTGGGCGACTGCCATGAAGGACGCGACGCGGAACTCACTCTCACGACAAGCGAGCCACAGCAGAAACACCAACGAAGCCACGACAAATAGGAAATACTCCGGGTTCGTGGAGAGATCGAGATCGTCGTCGTGGAGGCTGTAGTGTGGTCGCAACTGCGTGGGCCTCACAAAGTGGTGCATGGTCCACGCTGGCGTCATGAGCGCCTTCACGAGTTTCTCGTACGGTGACAGTGTGAGTGCGTCCGCGTTTTGGTTGGCGCCTTCTTTGTTTGCCGTGAGTGTGACAGAAACGAACACGACGGCGACTGTGAAGTGGAGCATCTTGCTGAGCACGTATTGCGTCGCTAGACGCACAGACTGCGTGGGCGACGGGAAGTGGCTGTTCTGCGAGGCGATCGTCCAGGCGACAGGGATCGCCACGAGCATGTCGATGAATACCGCCGACACTGGAAGCAGAATGCAGACGCTCTTCGACAGCACTGCAGCCACAAAGAAAGCTGTGTCCACCACACATAGTACAGTGAGTGTTTCTACTAGTCCCCTCAACAGGTAGTCATGCTTGTGTACGCACTTGCTGAGAGTTGGGTCTCCCTGTTGTGGATCGATGGCGCGATCGTTGCGACGAGCTTGTCCCACTCGGAAGGAAACGTCTCGGTCTCACGTGACGCCCGAGCAGCTCGTGGAGATTGCGAAGATAATCTTGATAGGCAGTTGCGTTGCAGCTGACGACAGTGGAAATACAGCGAAAGCAACGAGAAGAACGACGCCAGCGGATACGGCAGCGTGGACGGCCACGCGACGACTTCGACGTTGATCGGGTGGACGACGAATAACAGCAGCGCGCTCAGAATGCAGCCAGGCAGATACGAGACAGCGTCGACCTCGCGTTGCGTGTCAAGCTGTTCCGGTGGTGAGGTGCCTGTTTTGTCTGCCAGTCTGTTGCCAATGTGTGCGATGGCGATGATCATCGACGCTGTTTTCGCCAAGACCGCCGCTGTCGCAACGTGGAAGATGAGCGTCGCGATGCGGAACGCTCTCGAGTCGAGACCCGCTACCGCGTACACGACAGCCTTGAGTAACCAGCCGAACGGCTCCCACACGTTCACGATCATGAGTGTGCACATGGCGCGGATGTGGCGCCACGACAGCCCGCGAAAGACATGGTTCTTGACGTAGTTTTCATGGTCGTCCCAAATGTAAATGAAGTCCCATTTACGCGACGGATCGAACAGCGGCCACGCGTAGCATGCGATCGCCACGGCACACAGCGCACCGAGCGCCTCGTTCACACCCAAACGCATTGCAGACTGCGGTGGTCCACAGCCTGTGGATCCTTCGAAGCTCCTCAAGATATGGAAGATCCTGAATACTGCTGTATGATTGGCTGATACAGGTTGGAGTATGTATTATGATTGGCTGAAATCTGGAGGTCTACAATCCGACCAAATTCCTTATCAGACGTAGTTTGTTTGATAACCATGAGTGTCATGGTGCCGACGAAGCTCTTGCCGAGTGGCGCACGCATCCCGGTGTTCGGACTCGGTGTTTACAAGTCCAAGAAAGGCAAGGAGACCTACGACGCTGTTCTGAGTGCGCTACAACTGGGCTATCGACACATTGACACGGCACAATGGTATCGCAACGAGCTCGACGTTGGCCGCGCCGTCAAGGACTCGGGGTTGCCACGCGACCAAGTGTTCATCACCACCAAGCTCTGGATGTCAGAATGGGGCTACGAGAAGGCGAGCGCCGCGATACTGCAGTGTAACGAGCGCCTTGGTGGTTCCTACATTGATCTCATGCTGCTCCACGCGCCCGGAGACAAGGACATACGAGCGGAGACCTGGCGGGCATTAGAAGACATGCAAGCGAAAGGAATCGTGAAAGACATCGGCGTGTCAAACTTCGGTGAGGCGCATCTTGAGAAGCTATTTGAGACTGCGCGTGTGAAGCCAACTTTGAACCAAGTCGAGCTCCACCCGTGGTTGGCACGAGCGTCTCTCGTGACGTTCTGTCGCCAGCACGGGATCCTCGTCGAGGCCTTCTCGCCGCTTGCCAAGGCCAAGATGTTTGACAACGCCGTGCTTCTGCAAATCGCGACGGATCTCCAAGCGACACCAGCACAAGTCCTACTGGCCTACAGCCTGGCCATGGACTTCATCACCATCCCAAAATCCACCCACCACGAGCGCCAGCGCGAGAATCTCGAGGCACTGCTGCTACGGCTCTCACAGGACCAAGTCGCGGCCCTGGGTGCACTGGATGAAGATCTCGTCGTGGCTTGGGATCCAATCAATCTTCATGAAGTCTGAAAACCTGCGACAGACGACAATGGACAGTACGAGCAGTGGTCGCCGTGTGTGTGCAGTTCAAGGCAGACAGCACCACAAATCAACAGCGAAGCGCCACGAGATCCTTCCGGTGGATGCGGTGCCGCACGTGACGTACTTTCTATGAGTGGGACAATGCCCTGGCCGCCACTCGTTGCCGATTTCGTAATCGCGACAGATTCGTCCCGTGTGATTCTTCAGATTCGGGACACTTGGGGATACCTGCATAATTAAGTATCAACCTCTATAATAAAATCAAACCGCACCAAAACCAATATAGTATTCCACAGGTGCCTGTTATGTACGATGACTTACCGCACAATAGAGGGCTTTTGCCTCTGTTTGGGCAATAAAACCTAAACTTCAGCCTGAGGTTATGATTTATGGCGCCATGACAATCACTCCCAATCGCAGCATGGGGAGCTCTTTTCGTCCGTTGTTTGCGCGTCACACGCGGGACCGCAAGGGCCAAGACATCTGAAGCAGCGCGCGCGTCCCCTTCCGCGTGGTTCTGCCGTGTCCGCCGCCGCCTCCGCGCTTCCTTCAGTACATCGCAGTGTGTGCCATCCGTCCACACGCGCCATTCCCGAATCCGCCGCTTCCCCATCCACCCCACAGACACAATGATCTCTGCGCTGTGTAGACACAACCTGCGTCGCGCCGCTTCGGCCTCTGCCGGTCGCCGTGGCTTCTCCGCCGTGCAGGCCACGCCTGCGGCCGAGAACGCTGCTGCTGCTGCGGCTACGGAGCCTGCGGCTGTGGACCCAGCCCACGAGGCGTACCTGAACCGCCCCGTGACGTACCCTCTCGACAAGATCAAGGTCGTGCTGCTGGAGAACATCCACCCGCGTGCCGTCGAAGTGTTCAAGCGCGAGGGCTACACTATCGAGACCCACAAGGCCGCGCTTTCGGGTGCGGAGCTCGCGCAGATCGGCGGCGACGCGCATGTGCTGGGCATCCGCTCGAAGACGCAGCTTGATGCCGACTTTTTCAGCGGTGTGGGCTGGCACGAGAACCGCCTCTGGGCGGTGGGCTGCTTCTGCATCGGCACGAACCAGGTCGCGCTCCAGGACGCTGCCAACTACGGCATCCCAGTGTTCAACGCGCCGTTCTCCAACACGCGTTCGGTTGCGGAGAAGACGCTCTCGGAGGTCATTGCACTGCACCGTAAGCTGTTCCTGCGCTCCACGGAGCTGCACCAGGGCCTCTGGAACAAGTCGGCCACTGGCTCCCACGAAGTGCGTGGCACGACGCTGGGCATTGTCGGCTACGGTCGCATTGGCTCGCAGCTTTCCGTTCTCGCGGAGCTGCTGGGTATGAAGGTGATCTTCTACGACCCGGTCAAGTGTCTGCCTCTCGGTAACGCGCGTCAGGTCGAGTCGCTTGAGGAGCTGCTGCGTCTCTCCGACGCTGTCACGCTTCACGTGCCTGCCATTGAGTCCACGAAGAAGATGATCAACGCCAAGACCATCGCCCAGATGAAGGACGGTGCGCTGCTGATCAACAACGCGCGTGGCTCGGTTGTCGACCTCGAGGCTGCGGCCGAGGCGATCAAGACTGGCAAGCTCGGTGGTCTCGCCGTGGACGTGTTCCCAGAGGAGCCAGAGAAGAACGGCCAGTCGTTTGAGACGCCTCTGCGCGGCCTACCGAACGTGATCCTCACGCCGCACATCGGTGGCAGCACGGAGGAAGCCCAGGAAAACATTGCGATCGAAGTCGCCAGCAAGCTCGTGCGCTACGTCAACACTGGCGCGACCACGACGTCCGTGAACACGCCTGAGGTAGAGATGCTGCCGATCCGACCAAGCTCCATGCGTATCCTGCACTTCCACGAGAACGTGCCGGGTGTGCTCAGCAAGATCCACTCGGTTCTGTCCGACTACGGCGTCAACGTGACCTCGCAGTACCTGCAGTCGAACCCACGCCACGGCTACATCGCCCTGGAGGTGCAGCAGATCCACAGCGAGATCGTCGAGCGCGAGCTCGCCAAGATCAAGGAGACTATCCTGCTGCGCACTGTGGTTTAGATTGACCACAGCAGCGTGGCTCTTTGTGTGTGCTAAAATCACAAAAACAAACCAACCCACCAAACCCACCAAAGTCCCCACCAACAGAAGCGCAATGATGGCCACAGTCTCCGGAATCTGTGGACTTGATTCATGCATGCAGATCACCACACGTACTTTCTCCTAGACCATCTCGACAGTCGTTTTGGTCGACTGCTATCCAGAATCCAATCCGCTTTTCTCAATTGACTTTGTTTCGTCTATTATAAATACTGTAGTGTGTTTCTACGGGCTATCGACTGCGGTTGTCGACGTCGACGAGTCCACGTAGGATCTCATCCACGTCAACGCCGAAGCTGTCTATCCCCGTGTCGAACGCCGAGGAAGAGCTCACTTTGCTTCTTTCCACCGCCGGAATCGCGGCTTCCTCGTAGAAATACAGGTTCTTTCGGTCGGATTCCCATCCGCGAAGGTTTGGCTTGAGCAACTGGACCCGCTCCGTGCTTCGCAACTGGTCCACGACGTCTTCTGTGAGATCCAGGAACGCCTCAATCGACCCAAGCACGCTACACCCGTGGAATCCGCCCGCCGTGTACGACCGTTCGAGGAAAAAATCGTCGCGATACAACTGGAAATGGTGGCAGATCGTGGCCATGAACGCATTGAACGCCTTCAGACGCTGCTCCATGAGCGCGCGCTTGGACCATTGCAGACTCAGCAGCGCCTTGCGTGGGAACGGGAAGGCCCTGATGACACCGAACATGCTCCAAAACGGACACGACCCGAGAATGCAGCAGCACGCGTCCACGTTCTTACAGTCCGTGAACGTCAACAGCTTGGTGTACAGCAATCGACATTGCGCGTACGTTCGCGCGACTTCGTGGACGCTCTGGGCTCTCAGCGGAGCCGTGAGCACGATCGCCGTCGAATCGCTGTAGCGCCGACCGGTTGTCGCCGAACGCCAGTCGCCTACCGGATCAATTGAGTCGGCGATGGAGGAGCGGCGGCGCCGCTGACGACGCGTATTGGCTGCTGACGCACGCGAAGACTCGAATGTTTTGACCGGCCGCACTGAGAACACGTAGGCTGTCGAACCCGCCTGGCGAGAAGCTTCACCCTGCACGCGAGGCACGGACACCTGGATATCGCGCACGATGGAGTTGCGACGGGTCATGGTGACGTACAAGCAGCGAGAAGAAGACTGTCTGGACCAGCCACTGCGCTGATGAAGATCTCTACAGCGGACAGTGTACTGTACGTTGGTTTCTTATTCTTGCGTGGATGGTATGGCTCACGTTGTGTTCGGTCCGGCACTCAATAGATCTTGGGTGCTCTGGGATGAGTGGCTACAGCGCCGTCTTCACTTCGTCAGTAGTCACTCACTTCAGCCTCGCGAAAGGATGATTGCGACGCTACTCAGCGAGGAAAGATGGCTGCACTTCCGTGATTGTTAATCGTTGATGGCCTCCAAGCGACTGCGCTCTTCCCGCCAGCAAATCGCAAAAGCGTTGAGCTTGTTGTCGACCACGAAAGCTGCCGTGGACGGTGGAAAAGCGATCAACCAAGCGTGACAAGCCTGCGCGAATGGACGCCGTCGGACCGGCGCCAATGCGACTTGCTCAAAACCCTGGCGATGTCTGTGAAGCGCGTGCCCTGGCGTTTTGTTCGCGCAGGGACGAGTCCAACCCGAGATTTGAGTGGCATCGTTTGAGCTGATCATGACAAAAGTACAAAGTACTCAACATTCGAAGTGGACCGAGAAAGGCGGCGCGGCTGCCAGCGCACGTAGAAAGCGCACAACGGGACAAGGGCTGGGGGCGGCCCAAGTGCGATTCAAGCGGAAACGCGTGAAAGGCTGGGAAATGAGGGAGACCCACAGGACCCACAGAAGAGAAATTGCTGTGCGAAGCGCCATGCAGCTGCTGGTTGAGCGGGATGGCATCTGGGACCGAGTGGATGGTCGACCAGGGGTTTGGTTTGATGGGCACAAACAAAATGTAGCCATGTAATGTCATTCAAGTGGGGGAATTATTATAGCCAATGAATGATTTTATAACTTGATGATTGGTAGATACACTTTCAACCAATGAAATCGCACGTGTGAAACTTCAACGTGAGATCTCTCGCAAACCTCAGAACTCGCAGTGCGAGGTACGTGGACATCGTGTCTGTATTGTTGTTGTGAAGTGAGGTATATTGAACTGCATAATAGAGTCCGATAACCGGGCACAGACCCAGAAAGGAAGCTAGATCTAACCAGCTAAGTGGCGTGCTTGCCAGTGTCCGAAGTCATTGGGTAGCAACTTGGTGATGGCGGCGTGGTCCCACCGCTCTGTAGGGTGGAAAAATTGGCTGCTGCTCTGGGGGTCCATGGCCACGTTGGCGGCCGCGTCCGCCATGGTGTTGAACGCACGGCGATGATGGTTCCACACTCGGACGCCAAGCGCGTCGGCTAGTCGACGGGCAGGGGCGTAGAGCTCGAGGAGGACGCGATTGCGGGGCGGATGATAGGCTTCCATTTGGTGAAGGATGAGTTGGCTGTCTCCACGACGTGTAGCGGCTGCCACCGCTGCTGGTGAGCCATCGTGAGTCCTGTCAGGAGGCCATGATACTCTGCTTGGTTGTTGGTAGTCGTAGCCGCTCCTCGAGCCATCGCCGCGGACCACACCACATCGTGTCTGTATTGCTGCAGGTGGCGAAGCTATACCGGTGTACCGGTACGTTAGGCCCAACAATGTGATGATGTGCAAGCAAGTTTGTGGATACTGTCGATAGGTACTAACTAGCATTACAGGGTGTTACTCAGGAACTCTCCAGTCGGACTCGACTGCTGCGAACCGTAGCCTGCGATACACAACTAGCATCGATTCGATGAGCCTCTTCATGTTGCTGGCTCCTGCTGAATCTCAACACAAGTCTTCTTGTTGAGATTTGCATTGCCGCAGTGGGATTTTCGAATCCTCCGACATCACGATATCTCACATCCGACAGCCTCATACCCAGAATCAAATGGCTCATTACGGCGTCATTTCGAAGGCATATCACACAAATTTCGGCACATCAGCTACAGTACAAAAGCCTGCAAGATATGCTCGAAGGCCGCCGTAGAAGCATTTGGAAGGCGAGCATCGCCGTCGATTATCACGTATCCTGATCGGATCACGTCCTTCGAGGTCACGAAAGTTTGAGTGTTCAACGGAACACACCGAGTCAAAATCGACGAAGTCCCCACCCATGCATGCCAATGCCAATGGCACTGCCATGCCTTCTTGCAGTTTGGTGCGTGATTGCCAATTTGATGATGATGATGAAATTGAAGTCTATTGAGTTACGACTAGCGAACTCTAACAGCTTGGCTGAGCTTTCTCAGCGGGTATACACATTCCATGCACGGGTGGTTTACCAGACCTGTTCCAATCTGCAACTTGCGGACTCCTGCCAGTGGCTGAAGTCTCCAGGTAGCAGATGCTGGAGTTGGCTGTGCTCCGACCGAGTGGTCGGATGCTGGACTTGGATGCTGTCGCGTCGGTCCATGGCCACGTTGGCGACGTGGTCAGCCATTTTGTTGTAACTTCTGAGATGATGATGCCAAGCCTTGACCCCGGTCTGGTCTGCCAACCTTCGAGCGGTAGCATAGAGTGGAATCAGCTTGGTGTTACGTGGTGGGCGATAATGTTGGAGCTGGTCTAGGATAAGCGCGCTGTCGCCAATGACCTCGAGCTGGGTCAGTCGATAGGCTACTGCGGCACCGAGTCCTGCTACCACGCCTGGATATTCGGCTTGATTGTTTGTTGTGGTGACGTTGTCCATACTGATTGAGGCACTCCAGACGATACGGGCTGTGCTGGCAGTGTGATCCGTAGCGATAATAACGGCGCCCGCTCCACATGGTCCTGGGTTTCCTCGCGAGCCGCCGTCGAAGAACAGAAGATGGCGAGGCTGCTGGGCCGGTGGCGCCTCTGGTACTGCCCTGTGAGTCTCAGCTGGGTCGTGAAGGCCGAGCAGATCGGCGAGCAGAGCGGGTCCGGGACGGCTTGCGTCTGCGGTTGCAGACAATTCGTGGCGGAGTTGCCTGGTCGCGTTACGGATGGCTGCATGGTGGATTCCTTGGGCTTGCCGCCGCGACCAAGCTCGGTGCTCGTCATGCATACCTTGGCGCCACTGCATGATGGTAGTGAATGTGGTGAGGACATGCTGCTGCCAGACAGACTGAAGTGTAGGGTATACTTCCGTGGTCCCTCGGTGTTGATTGTGATCGAGGCGAGCCAGCATTGGTAGATCCCAGGCCTTTGTCGGTACTGCCGAGAGCTTCACTCTAAAGACAACTTGGAGATATTCGTTCTCCGTGGCGGCGTCATGGCCAACCCAAGCACCCAGTTCCGTCCACAGTGCACGTATCGTGCGCCAAAGGAGTTGAGCCTGCGGGCAGGTCCACAGGATATGACTCGCCTTGCCGCCGATAGCACCGGCCTGCGGGCAGTGTGGACAGCCGTGCTTGCCAAGCACTTGCGTGTATCCATTTAGGCGTCCGCTCTTCACTTGGAAGAGGCACAACCGTTGTCGACTCGTGGTGTGCGGCATCTTGTGGATATTCTTCCAGGACACTGAGCTCAGCGCTGTGGCGATAGGAGCATGTTCGGCTGCCGCGGTAGCAGCTCTGTTCGCCGTCGCTTGCTTCGCACGGGCCCACGCTGCTGCAGCCACAATTGCTCGAAGCCCACCTCCTCTGGCGAGTCGCTGACTATCCCAAACAGGCAGAATCGCCGACAAGGATGGATGCGGATCGAACTTGACCTTGTGTCCAACGCGATGCCTTCTCGCGAGCCGCTCCGCGTCGTGCATTGAGTGAACCTTGCCGAGAACCTCGTCGCCAGGGCCTCGGTTCATCACGAGTTCTCGAGTGAACCCGGTCACTCGTACAGTCCACTCAATATCTGCGTCTAGTCTTGCTCGAAGCGCGGATGGGCCATCCGACCGGAGCAGAAGCATCGCCGGGTAGCTGAAGACGAGGAGATCACGTAGGAGCCGAAAGCTGTGAGCAGCCGCGGGTGACGGCGATACGGACTCTCGTAGCTGAAAGCGGGTTGTGTTGATGTTGATAAGGTAGAATCCGAGCACTTCTCCGACGCTCTTGCCTCCCACATCCAGCCTTGGTAGGTCGCTCTTCTGAAGATGAGCCCCTGAGCCCAGATGGAGGAGCCCGCTGCCAAGAATTTTGGTGTGAAGAAGACCGTGGATGTTGACGTTTCGTAGACGCTCCTCTTGGTGCCTGTGAGTATCTGTCAAAGTCTGCATGTGCCGTGAGTAGTCACGACGCAGCCAGTTTTCCTCCGTGTGTGGCCGACGACCCGATGCCCGCTCTTTGGCGTAGCAGCCGCGAGGTGGCGAACTCTTCGTCCGAAGCTGGACACGCAAGCGCATGTTGAAGGACAGCGACTCCTTTCTTGGCCAATGCGCTTTTCAATGAAATGCGGACCTTGCGATCACGCCCGCGATTGCCAATTTGGGTAACGCCCCAGTCCGGCGTTCCGATTCTCTCCCAGTCGTCCTCTAGACACAGTCAGTTCTCAGCCTCACTCGTTCGAAGCAAGTCCGACACCAACCCTCACCTACGATGAAGACGTTCGCTCTCGCCGCTGTGGTCTCTCTCGCCGCCTCCGCTCATGTTACCTCGGCCGCCAGTTGCCTGGCTGACATTCCATCCCTGACGGCCGCGCTGGTGCCGATCGTTGCGCCTGCGTACACTTGCCAGACTGTCACTGGGTACACCATCACTACTCCATTGGCTCTTCCGACGGCGGAGCAGCTCAAGGCGATCTGCTCGTCGTGCAGCGACTTGACTGCGGGCGCCAAGACTGTCACGTTCCCAGACTGCACACTGCTGATCGGCTCGACGGACTACAAGATTGGTGATCTGTTCAACGAGATCACGGGCAAGTGTGACGCGCCAACTGCCGCGCCAACTGCCGCGCCAACCAGTGCCCCAACCAGTGCTCCTACCAGTGCTCCAACCAGCGCCCCAACGTCTGCGCCTACGACAGCGCCTACGACGGCTCCGACGGTGGCTCCTACGTCGGCTCCTGTCCCAACCAGTGTGCGACCACAGCGCTAACCTGAGACGATCTCCGCCTGCGTACAGTGTGGACTTCACTCATTCTCCTCAGAGTGTCGTCCACATCATTTTGAAGTAAACGCACTTGCCAATTGTGATCAATACTCATGTGCACCATCCTTTCAGATGGGGGAAATCAGTGCTGCCTTCGATTCACTACTTTTCTACAAACATAGTAGTAGGAAGCTCGCACTGAAGGGTTTAATCTGGAAACGATTTTGAGGTTAGTACTTCGACGTATCGAGTGATTTCATATCGTAAAAAACTACTTGCAAGTAGTATGCGGGACGCTAAGTTCTACGCTGTGGCTGATTGGCTTAGGCGTACGTGCAGCCGGCCTGAGGCACGACCTTGAGTGCCGAGACGTCGAGTCCCTTGGCCTTGGCGAGCGCGACGAGCTTGTCCGTGACCTCCTGGGAGATGACGTTCTTGCGGCTGAAGACCCAGAAGCCTTCC
>JAADWY010000224.1:0-41754 GCA_023336355.1 Pythium dissotocum | reverse complement strand
TTTCATATTAGTGACATGATGTGTCAGTGTTTGTTTGAAATAGTGACATACTATGTGGTGTGGATCCGCACGTCTTGAGCTGGTCAAAATTCTCGGAATGTGGCATGGCCGATCGGCGCGCCTTTGGGCACGGCGCAGCACCCTAGACGCGCACAGATCGCAGGCATCCTACTTTCCATCTCACCTGCTACATGGCGGCACCAGTCGCGCTTTCAGCAGCTTCATAGTGCGCTCACAAGAGGAGATGGAAGCTGTCGGTGCGCGCGTTGCCCACGGTCGCCAGGTCGGCGATGTCATCTTCCTGCGCGGGTAAGGCATTGCTTGCGATGAGAATCTGGAGTATGTAGGCTAATAAGGCTGTCTACAGGGATCTGGGCTGTGGCAAGACGTGTTTTGCACGAGGCTTCATCCGTGCTATGACCGGCGATCGATTGCTCCAAGTGACGTCGCCGACGTACCTGTTGGTGAATACCTATGAGGACATGGAAGCAACCGACGCGGATACAAGGTGCGTGTGTTAGTACGCAGTAGTTCCTCGATTGATGACTTGTCGCTGACGAGGCTTGTGTGTTCAGCAGTCCCATTATCCACCACGTGGATCTGTACCGACTCGAGAGAGTGAGCGACGTCGACGCCACGGCGCTTGGACTGACAGAGGCGTTCGCTTCTGGTGAGTCCCCTCGTTCACTACACCTGATGTTTCCCCACACAATTTAATCCGATCGATCTTGTTGTATGATGCTCGCAGGTATCACTTTGGTGGAGTGGCCACAGCGTCTTCTTGACGACAGTGTGCCAACGGAGCGCCTTGAAGTGGAGATCTCGTACGACGACCAGGATGCCTCAGTGCGCCATGTGAGCTTCAAGCCATTCGGCGAGCGATGGCAGTCTATTGAAGTTGACGTTGTTGACCAATAGAAGTCAGCTACTAGCTTTCAAATTGAGTGAATCATTCATTGTGTAGAGTTACTCAAAGCTGACCAGGCCATCGTCCTTCGTGTATGTACTGATCTTGGCTCACACAGAAGTGGTAGTCGCAGAACGGGCGGCGTTGGTGGACACGTGCGACAACGAGCGCAGGAGGTTCTGGATGTCATTGCGACTAGCTTTGGATCCGCTGCTGCATTCTGGTTTGTTCATCTCCGTCGCCACAAACTGGTCCAACTGTCGTCTCGTGACGCCAGAGCGTGTTGAGCACGTCGACAGAACCGACGTGGTAGTCATGTACGAGCGCTCGCTCATGCAGCCATCGCTCGCGTCGTCATCGCCTTCATCCGGTAATATCGCAACACTCGCGTTGGCGTGGAGAAACTGCAGCTCCTCTTCAATACGCAGAAGCCGTTGCTTACGCAGCCGCTCTCGCTTCGCTTCTTGAAGAATGTTGGGCTTGCGTTGGTCTCGCTTCAGCGACGCGTCCGAGGTCACATCAGCTTCCTCCTCTGGGCCGTCGTCTAGTGCCATGGTGACTGCTGACTGGTACACACCACACTTCTCCGCGATCAGCTTCTCGATCTCCTCTTGCTGCAGCTGATCCAGCTTGAACTCTGCAACTGGGGCAGGTGCGACCGCGGCACCCTCGGCTGACTGAGTCTGGGGTTGTTGCTTGTTATCTCGCATCAGTTTCTTGAGTCTCTGCTCTTCAGCACGCGTCATGTTCGCCTTCGCGCCGTTCTCCACCACTCGTCTATTGCGCTCTACAAAGTCCATGCCCGACGGTCCACTTGATACCGCATCCACAGCACCTCTCATCGTCGTGATAGACGACTTGCTTCGCGATGAGACCTCAGGCTCTTGTGGATTCACTTTCTTGACCTTTTTGGTTACTGGAGCCGTCGTAGTATACAGGTTTTTACCCAGTTTTTCCTCCAAAGTAACATCGAGCTGTCGAATACGCGCCATCTTGAGTGCAATCTTGGCCGCCATGCTGCTTTCCCCATCTCCGCCTTCCTCCGACTCGTCCAGTGAGCCCTACAAACACACCAGTCAGTCAATCTCTTCCCTAAAATGCCGCTTTCCCAGTATGAGACTCACGTAAGCTTGCTGCTTGGCGAGACTGTTCTGGATGAGCACTTGCGACCAGCTCTTATGCTTCTCACTGTTGTTCGCTGCTGACTTCCCACCAGTTGGCTTGCGGTCGTCGTCTCTCTCGATATCTCGGACTGTCATGAGCGACACGATCTGCTGGAAGTTTTTCGGAAACTCGATCAGCGGCTCGCCCTGGTCGTCGCACATGGCGGTGAGTGACGCCACGTAGGACTCGAGCTCGAGTCTCAGGCTGTCCCTCTCGAGCTGCTCGGCTTCGAACCGCACTCGGCCTTCCTGCATAGCCTTGTACTCCTCTTCGTCTCGGTCCTCGCCACTATCACTGTCACTGTCGGACAGGTTGTCGTCACCGTCACTCTCCTGAAGCTCCAGGGAGTTCGTAGTCGTGGGTTCCACCGCGATATCCACCACGTGGGGACCTGGTGAGCTGAGCTCCTCAATGTAGACCATTGTATCGGCTTCCTCAGAGGACTCGTCTACTTCTGGACGCTGCTCGGTTGATTCCTCTGCCTCTTCATCGTCGTCCTCCGACTCCGCTGGATGCAGCACCTCTTTCTCCTCTTCTTCTTCATGTTCACGCTTGTGCTCCTCCTCTCGTCCGCGGCTGGTTTGACTTGGTTCCTCTATCTCCTCTATCTTCTCCTCAACAGTCTTTTGCTGGACGCGTGGATGACCGGAGAACTTGAAGATGCTCTCTGTGGAGGATTTACTGCCGGACGTGGTGTAAATCCGCGGGGGAGAGTCCGGAAGATGCGTCATGAACGCCTCCGCTCGCCGGCTCCCCTCCCCTCCAGTCGGCACGTGGACTTGACCAGGCCCTGGGAGGACGAATCGCTGCACTCGCGCAGCATTCGCGGCCTTCCGCTGCGGCCGCTTGGGCACACAGCGCTTGATCCGCTTGGTCGGCGTAGCGTCTTCCTCCTCCTCCTCACTCTCCACTTGTTGACCGTCCTCTCCGTCCACAGTCTCCTCCATTATACGACCGTCCTCCTCTGGATCCGAATCCTCTTGAGCCGCACATGGCTGAGTTTGTGGACGGCGAGTGTCCCCACTGGCTCTCACTGGAGGACGCGCACTGGGACTCGAGACGTGGTGGTGGATCATAACTCAGACAGTGGAGATGGGAGAGCAGAGAGGGAAGAGAGAGGAGCGGAGCGGAGGGGTCGGCGCGATAGAAAGTCGGTTCTCCCCCGTTCAGCATTCAGCTTTCAGCGAGGACCTCGACTGCCGTGAGCCCACACGCCGAACACGGCAGCTGGGGCAGGGCGTTTCGTCCATCAAGAAAACCAAACGCGCGGAAGCAGCCAAAAATAAATTACACTAACCTGCGATGGCTGGCTCTTCCCATTCTTTCCATTGCATCCGCGGATGACGCTGTCGACCGTCATGTGCGGTCGCTCGCTTTCCTCTATAGACGAGGACACGGCAAGAGTCGGGGGAGACCAGGCATTTTGGCGTATGGATCCATTTCGCTGCCTGAAGAAACAAAGCAGCTGCACTTTTCACTTCAACCACAAATCAGGGCAACGTGGTCGTCAAAAAAGACAAGTCAGGGTTGCGAACCATGACGTTCTGCGGCTGGAGGCTGGCGATAGCAGTGAAATGGGTTCATCGTTGGGTGCACACTTCAAACTCACTCCACTTGCATGCTTCGACATCGAATGCGAGCAACAAGACGATGGATGAAAACACTGGCGGCGTTCGCCCACAGTGAGCTTCCGGCTTATCTTCACCAGCACCGATTGAAGACATGTGCTTCGAGGGTATTCCATCGTAACCAAAAGATCAGTGGATTTGCACATCAGCACAAGTGGGTCCTTGTTGTCATAGCACGGGCGTGATCATGACCTGAAAGAGCTTTCTGGTGGACGGAAATGACGAGTTTCGTCGTTTCAAAGACTCAACAGGATCGCTGACGCCATCATCGGCCATGAACTGCCTTCCTCTGTACAAGACCCCAGTCAGCAAAATCGAGAACAGGGGAAACATGCAACTCATCCAGTTTTCCACGGAACGCCCACCTCGGTTCAGTTACCAGCCAGCAGACAAAACGGCACGCTTCTAAACCCCCTGGCCCTCGATATTTTATTTTCTTTCTGATGCTGCAGGGAGAGCACTTCAACCTTGGTTTTTTTATTGGATATATTCAGCCTCTAGAATCGAATACCTGGATCTGATACGCCGTCACATCGGACCCAGCGGAACACGAAACGATGGAAAGAAAATGCGCCGATCGGGAAGCACGGCCGCCGCCAACAGCGCAGACGCGCTGTTCGAGGCAAGCAAGAGCCAGAAGAAGCAAACGATTAGACCCACAAGCTGAGACACCATGCGGCAGTCGCCGTAATCACAGCGACTGGCGGCCAGTGCGTTTGCAACAGAAAGAAACCAGCACGGCGAGAGGAACAAACACGCTCTCTCTCTACAGTACGCATTCGCAGGATAGACCGCAAGTCCGTGGAACATCTCTCTGGCTTTTTGGATCCCCTCCCGTGGAAGACCAGAGCACCCACAGTTCCCAAATCCCCGCTGTAACCACAGTCCGCTCCGATTGAAGTACAGGTCGGTCCTCCATCTCCTCTCATAACCACGTGAGGGGGGCTGCATAGAGGAGTCCAGTCAGCAGCGGCATCCCCATACAACTCCCGTTGTCGAACTCGCGAGTATGCAGCGCAAGGAGAAGCGCAGCGGCGGCCTGAGCCTGAAGAAGTTCTTCAAGTCCATCACCAAGCCCAACGGCAATGGCAACGGCAACGGCCATGGCAAGAGCACGTCGCCTCGCGCTGTATTGCCCTCAGGGGACAACCAGTTCGCGATGGCGCACCACGGAAACGGCGGAGACGGCGCGACGCTCATGTCTTTCCGCGGCAACAACTCGGGCACGGCGCCTGCGTTCATGCAGCGCTCGCCGCCAAAGACCAACTACGTGTCGGGCGCGAGCCACGTGGACGACCCCAACACCACGAGTAACTACACGTCCCCCCAGAGGACCATGATCCCGGACGCCAACGTCGTGCGCTGGGGAGGAGTCCTCTCGCGGATACCCAAGCTCGTGAACGAATGCATCAACGTGGCGAATAACCAGACACCGACGTCCACGTCGCCCACTGGGTCTTCAGCTGGAAGCCCGTCGTCGTCGGGCTCAGGAAGCGACCCACAGACCGCGCAAGTGGATCTCACGCCGCTGTTAGAGTCGCTAAGGCAAATGGCGACGAAGGAGTACCAGGCGCAGATCCTACAGTACTACATGGGCCAGTCAGCGATGCCGTACGCCACTTCAGGACTCGGCGTGGCCGTGGCGACCTCCGGGATGACCAATATGAGTACGTCAACGCTTCCTCCATGGGGTTTTACACCAGTGTACTGATTTTTTTTGTGTGTGTCTTGTAGTGTCGAACTGGGAGCAGCGCAAGGTGTTCAAGCAGTGTCGTCGGTCGCTGCTGCTGTGCTGGAAGTTCGTCATCGCGCAGCTCAACGACGAGCGCGTCCACAAGACGCTGAGCAGCGAGTCGCGTGACACGTACTACCAGCTTCTCGGACTGATCGCTGAACGCATCGAGTTCAACTTACTGCCGGATCCAAGAGATGGACGGCCCGCACCGTCCTCCAACGGCAACAGCAACGGCAACAGTTCATCTTCTCGACCGCCGGCGTCCAAGGCTCGCAGCGCCAGCCAGTCAGGCTCGTCGACAGGCTACGTGTCGTCCGTGTCGCCGTCGTCCTCTGCCTCAACGCTGCACAACTTTGACCAGGGAGAAAACAACAACGCCACGTCGGACGAGTCAGGCAACGACGTGGAGCGAGATATCTACCTGTACCGCTGTCTGCTGGTGGCGACGTTCAAGCACGTCATCGAGAGCATCGACGCGGCAAATGCCAAGCGACGCGCGTTCATTTCCTTTGCCGAGTCGCAGTTCTTTGCCAAGGTCCTAGCGATCTGCTTCTTCCGGATCCCAGTCGTTCAACGCACGATCCTGGACGGCGTCTACGCGGCGTACCGGGGCAAGCGCTGGACCAAGACGACTCCTGGTACGAGCTCTGCTAGTGTGGACGCTCGCCCAGGAACACCCAGTCAGGCATACATGGCCAGTCGACTGAACCGACGCCGATCATCGTCCAAGCCATGGAACAGCATGACGTTTGAAGGCACGCTGGCTCGCTGGAGTGAGTTTGAAGGCCAAATGCTGCAGGAGCTCAACGACGACAGCCAGAGCAACCAAGGTGACGTCGAAGGAAAGGTGGACATCAGTGATAAGCTGTCGGAGTCGTCGTCTTCTGAGTCGAGTGACAACAACAACGCTGGCAACCCGTTCGCTCCGCCGAGTCGAGTCATGATGGACAAGTTCAAGCGCCAGAACCCGACACTGTTCCGCTGGACACGCTACTCGCCGTACATTGGACCGTACGCGGACAGCGACGTCTTCCGTACCCACGAGGCTGATCAGGCGGGTTGGCTACTCAAGCTCACGCTGGATGGCGAGTTCTTCTCGAGCTTCATGGTCGCGTACGTGCAGCACGCCGAGTTCGTGAGTGTGGGCGAGCCAGTGTGGTACTGCTTGCCAGGTTACACGCTGTTGATGCGAGTTTCGATGCTGTTGGTGAAAGAAGCCGCGTGGCAAAAGTGGCTGTTGGTGCGGGATACGACGGATAACATCGTCACTTCCCACAATGGCAGCAACCAAGACGACCGGATCATCGCGTTCGAGGTCAAGGTTATGCGCAGTGTCAAGACCGTGCTCGACGGAGTCGTCCACCTGCTGAAGAACCGTGATGCTCTTGAGAGCTGTGTGCTCGCCATTTTTGAGACCACCAATGTGCTCAACGCCAAGAGTGTGAGCATTTGCCTCACTCGTCTCGAAGAGTGGTTTGCTGCCGCCGCTGTGCGTGTCGGAGAGAGCTCTTCCGGGGAAATGTCGTACCGCTTGCCAGCGAACTACCACGGACAAGCCCTCGGTACGGCCGTGCGGATGATGTTGTGCAGCGAGAGCTTTGAGATCCTCAACCGCGTCTTGCTGTTCCTGTACAACCGCATGGACTACTTTGACGGCGAGCTGCGACAGAATATCCTCAAGGCCGTCGTGCCACGTCACATGTTCCTGTTCTTGCACTGGAACGCTGACGTTCGCAACACGTACCACCACTTGTTGGTCTACAAGATCGTGCGCACGAACCGGTACCTGCTCGACTCGACGATCGACCAGCTTCTCGTGGGCCGCTTTGCGATGCTTCCAATGGAAGCCAACGCCTACGGCCGTGACGACAACACATCGGGCATCGGCTTTGACGATACGGACGGCATGTACGATGAAGTCGACAACCGCCCTGTGCTGAGTGCCGCTGAGTTCAACATTCTTCGTCTGGAGCAAGCATTGTGGCGAGCATTCGACGCCTGCTTGGCTGCGATCTGTGTGCAGGAGCGTCGTCACGCCCGCGATGCGAACCGCAAGTACCAAATCGAGTTGCAGGCGGCTCAAAGCCGCTCGGTTGCGTTCCAGAAGCTCACGTTGAAGAGCGTCGGAGATGACGAAGTTGGAACCAATCCAAACAACGAAGGTCTGCCGGGCGGTAAGGCGTCCCACGAACTGGATCTGCTCACGGAGGAGTTGAGCCGCGAGCCGCCGTACTACCTGCGCTACCTACCAGCGGAAGAGGTGTCGAGCCTGGACGAGCTCCGTCGACTCGCGCAGTCGGTGAAGTACCCACCTGAGCTCCAAGTGTACGCTACCATCTCACTGCGCGGATACTCGGACTTGCTGAAGCTGTACTTCCACGAGCTCCGTCAGCGTGGATACGCGGAAGCCCCACCACTGGGCTTCAACTAGATACAGAGACTCGAGGGGTCTGTGTCGATATGTGTCAGTCAATGGCGTCGAGTATGCGAGACGAGAGAACGAGAAAGAGAGAGAGATTGAGTCATTGTGTAGACCGACAAAAAGGAAAATGAATCCAAGCTTATCAACAAACGGTGTCGCCTTGCGCGTGTGAGTCCTCCGTATGCGAGTGGCTTTCCGCAACAATCACTTTGGCTGGTGCAGGTTCGAGCAGCTCAGCCACACTCAGTCGTGGGGCATTCGCCCTCATGTACGCAAACTTGTGTGCGTCCCACAGGTCCGGTGCCTCCTCCTCGAGCGGTCGAAATGGCAGATTAGCATCGGCAGGCACCTTCTCCACGCCCAACGCAACGGTCTGGAGTCTCGGCCATCGTCGTCCGTCCGTGAGCCAGTACTGGATCACCGTCTTCTTCCGTTCTTTGAGCATGCGGTACACAAAGCCGTCGGCGTGGGATTGCTGCTGGACGCCAGCGACCTGGAACTCGGTGTACTCGCCGTACAACGCCTGCTTGTCTTCATCCGTTTCCCCGGCGAGTAGGAGAAGCTGGTGCTCGGCCTGGCGCTTGGCTTCGTCGTTTAGGAACTCGCCCAAATACGCTGGATCCAGCAAGTGAGCGAGAACGTATTCGTCCTGTCGGAAGCTGCCGTCGTACTTGTCCACAGCCTTCAAGACGTACTCTTTGTGGGTGTCCGTGAGCCCCGCGTCGTCTCTCAGCGTTCCCTTCAGCGTCGCTAGTGCTACGATGACGTCGGAGGCTCGAAGGATCGGCTGGCTGAGCTCACGAACGGCACTAAAGAGTGGCTTCAGCACAGCCAAAAACTGCTGGAGCTTGGCCTTGAACACGGCGTCCCCCACGACATCACACACGCGCTTGATGCTCGCTTCGTCCAGGCTGTTGAGCTTCACAAGCGACTCACGGAAGCCAGCAACGTCCAGAAAAATTTCGGCGTCAATGACGGCGTACAGTGCATCCGATAGAGTGATGCGTCGCGTCGTGCCCGAGACGATCTGCCTCGTTTTGTCTGCCCACGCCTTGCGCAGTTTTCCGGGTGCCGTCGCCAACGCCAACACGTCTTGGCACGTCAACGCAACCGGCAGCCAGCCTTCCAGTGGTCCGCCAGTGTCTGTGTCGCCCTCCAGCAGCAGCTCACGCACCATCGACGTCAGCACTCGTCGAGGGCTTGGTTTGAACTGCAGTTTCGGCTCTTCTTGCTGCTTCTCCGTCATTTGTCGCGTCCATTCCAGCGGCGCGTCCACCACAACATGGCGCACGCCTGCTTCCATCGTCTGCACGATGCGGACGACGTCTTCAAGCAGCCAATTGACTGGGGTTTCTCTCTCGTCCTCTGGGAACTGACGCGTCTCAAGGAAGAAACTCATCTCGTGGGTAGCTACCCAGTACGAGACGCTCGACTGCTACTCATCCCACACGACTACGAGCACTGCAACTCCACTCTTCGACGCCACACTGAGTATCTGACCCACGCAACGCTGGACTCGTTCGTACGCTCTCTCTAGAAGAGCTCTCAGTCCTTCGGCAGGGTCATGACGGTGGTGTGGAAGCACGTGCTTGACCAGCTCCTCGTCGATCTTGGCGCCAGTTCGCATCGCCTGCAGCACCAGCAGCTCCATCGACGGCAGACGGCTCGCTCTCTTTGCCTTCAGCTCCTCCAACGGACTGGAACGTGACGGAACACCTCCATTTTCGTTGTTGCCTTCGTTCGGACGTAGCAAATCCAGCGGCAGCATCTTGGATGTCGACCGCCGACGCTTCTCCAGCTCCACGAGGAACCACTCCGGCCGCTCACACGCGCTCACAGCTTGCATCTTCTTGAGAAACGGATCGCACCGCATCAAATGGCTCTTGGCTTGCTCCCATTTCTTGTGGTAGCCGACAACGGCGAGGCAGTGGCGACACGGCGCCATGCGCGACTTGTAGGGCTCGTCCTGCTCCGTGAACGACACCCAAAACTGCGCAGGCTTACGGCCACGTCTCTTGACGAGAGATTCCGCAGAGATGACGCTCTGGAAGCCTGAGTCTGTGGACACATTGCCGCCCGTCGCGATGGTCTCATCGCTCATTTTCGCGCAATTCCAAGTTGTTGAGCTGATCACTTTCCAATAAACCTGACCAATTTCAGGTTTTTCACTCAATTCAAAATTGAGGTTCAAAAGAAAGAAACCTACATACTCTTGACAATTGCAAGATGTTGCGCATAAGTTGCGTTATTTTTCGTATTTCCAACCGGCGAGGGTGAGCCAAGGGGCAATTGGTGTAAGGCGTGGTGGAGAAAGCGGGGAAGCGGGCGTCGTTGCATGCGCATTGCTGCGTGGTTACTGCGAATATGAGCTCGAAACGGAAGTCATCGACTGCTCCACGTACGTATCTGTCGATTGGAGCTTTGTTTGGTGTCTGAGGAGGACTAGAAGGCTCATCATCGTGCGTTTAACTCCAGGTGAATCCGACTTGATTGTCGTCGACAGCAGCGACGACGACGAGAAACTGCAGCAGCGTTATGAGGACACCGAGGAGGAAGAGGAGGAAGAGGAGGACTTCGATTATCGTAAGGCCAACAGCAAGAAGCCGTCCAAGAAGGCGTCGGCGTTCGGCAACTTTGTGATGAGTCGAGAAGAGCGCTTGCTGAATGGACTGCCCGTGACCGACGACGAAGACGACGAGAGCGGGGATGAGGATGACGACTACGACGACGGCGACGACTCGTATGGCGATGGCTCGCGTGCGTTTGCGCCCAAGCGCGCGCGACTGACGACGTCCAAGAAGACGAAACAGCCCATGGCGAAGCCCTCGTCCAAGGCAAAGCGGCCGTCCCAGTCGCAGTCGCAGTCGCGGCCGACGCTGAAGACCAAGATGATGATCAAGAGCAAGCCGCCATCCAAGCCATTCGCTCGTAGTGTCGGGAAGAAGCGCGCCCGGCAGTCCGAGTCCGAATCGGGGTCGGAGTCCCAGTCCGAGTCCGAGTCCGAGTCCGAGTCCGATGGCGATTTCCAGAGACGGAGGACGGCTGTGACGTTGACGCAAAGAAATCAAGGCGGAGCTGTTGTCAAGACGGTCAAGAAGTCGAGGGAGGAGCCTCTGCGGGCGTCCAGCGCGCCGCAGGTCGCGAGGAAGTCGGCGCCGGTGAAGTATACGCAAGCGAAGCCACCAGCCAAGCGGTCTCGTCACGTAGAGAGCGACGAGGAAGAGAGTTCTGAAGAAGAAGAGGACGAGAGCGAGGAGAGTGAGCCGGAGCGGCGGCGGCCGCCGCCCAAGAAGACGGTGGAGATCGAAATCTCGGACGACTCGGAGTCGGCATCCGAAGAAGAACTACCACCACCACCGAAGAAAAAGACGAAGATGGTGCAGAGACCCGTGCCTGCTGTATCGAAGAAGCCGTCGAGTGCGCCGGTCCAGCAAACGGCAAGGAAGACCGTGCCGAAGTCCCCTGCGCAGCGTCCACGTTCTCCGTCTCCGTCGTCCGAGTCTTCATCGCCTTCTCCACCGCCATCTCCACCGCCACGGCCAGCAGCTCCGCGTCCTGTCGTCAGCAAGGCGCCTGTTCGTCCGCAACCAGAGTCTCCCGTGGCTGCACCATCCCGACGAAGTCGAGGGGTCGACACGTTTGCTGAAAAGATGACGCTCGCTGAAATCCAAGCCCAAGAGCGTGAGATGGCGCGGTTCGCAGCCGAGCGCAAGCGACTCGAAAAGCAGATGCAAGCGACGTCGTCCAAGACAAAGGTCACTAACAATAGTCGCGCCCATGCGGCGAAGCCGTCGCGTCCTCCTGCTCCTGCACGTCGACGTCAGCGCAAGGAATCGGTTTCCTCGGACCCAGAGTCAGGGTCAGAGTCAGAGTCGAGCATTGCGGTGAGACGAACTTCGAATCACGCGTCAGTGCAAGCGCCGAAGACGCTGTCGAAGAAGCAGTCGAGCAACTCGACTCCTTCCTACATCCCACCACCGTTGCGGGACGGATTTGCGACGTCTCACACTCCGAGCGTGGTGACTTCAGTAAAGACAGCAATGGAGGCGTCGATGGCCGTCGCCGAGAAGGCCGAGCACACACCGATCGCTCATAACACAACGTGGCGGCGGCTACGGTTTGCGAGAGCGCCAATGAACTTGCTACCCGTCGCGTCCTCGTCAGCCTCCAAGCTTGGGTGCAGACTTCCCTTCACCTACGGTTCGTGATCGTCGCCTTGCTTATTGCTGATGGAAAGGTCGACTGATTTTTTGTGTTGTGCGTTGTAGTCACGGAGCCTGAACTGCACGACATTGATGCTTCGCTTGAGAAGAAGTCCGAAATGATCGCGAACACGTTCCAAGTGAAGACTGAGCACCGGCTAGTTGTGAGTGGAGTTACTAGTAGTTACTGGTCACCTGGACTGTTTGGCCTTCAACTCACGCATTTTTGTCCTACAGGAGGAAAACCAACAACTTGTGAACATGAGGGTCCAGGCCATGATCAGCCAGACACTTCCAGTACTCGAAAAATGCCACAAGATTCGCGTCGCTGTCATGATCCGGGAGATGCGGGAGAACTTGCCATGGTCGAAACAACCGACATCGCCTGTGGCTTCAACAACGCCAGGCTCGAGAACGAAAAGACAAATCGGCACTCCGCTTTCTCATGGAGCCGTGGATTTGGCTCCAATCGAGCGTGTCCATGGGAAGCGAGGACACCTCAAACTCACCCGTCCGCGTGGCTCTCCGAATGAAATCAATCGCCTCGTGGGTCGTGTCAAGTACGTTCAAGGCATCCCCATGAATGCCGGCGGAGGAGACGACTCGGTGTTCGAGCGAGCGGTTGCACCTGAGACTGTGATTGAGTTGCCTGACGACATCGCCCCCATGCGCCGCTCGTGTACGTGGGTCAGTGTGAAGACAAACTTCCACGTGGACGACAATCCGATTCTTCGGTACATCCCACATCTCGGAGACAAGGCACGCGTGAACATCGACCCCAAGCGATACGAATCGACGACCTTAGACAAAGACCAGCGAATCGTGATCGAGGTGGACGACGAGGAAGAAGGTGAGGCCTCGACAACGTCAGGCGAAAAATCGCTGAGTGAACGACTGGAGCAGTGGCGAATCGACACGGCAAACTTGAAGGCGGAGTCGAGCACTTCGGTGGATGACGAGGTCAAGGAGTATCTGCTTTGCAAAGTCGTCCAAATGTGCGGTGAAACGAATCAAGTGTTCAAGGCGCTCGAGACGATTGGCGGGTTCGCGCAACCGGAGACGGACTACGATCAAGTCCGAAAGCGAGAGGGTACGATCGAGAAAGTCACGACGCGACTGGCTGCCTTCCAAGAGAGTTTATCGGCGCACAATGAGGAGGAATGCGTGGACAAGGTACACAAAGAGCGTGTCGCTGACTACCTCACGCGCCTTGCTGAGGGATCTCGCCATTTCGCTCTCAGTCAAGTTGTCGACACGAAGACCAAGCCAACAGTGAGCCACCGCCTGAGCATTCCGCACCAGCCTTTCGACTCCAACTACGTCATTTACCCGAACGGGAAGGGCGTGCGCCAAAAGGGAGAGATCGACGCTGTTGGTGACTGGTACCGCACGCTGTTCTGCCGCCGATGCTACACGTACGATTGTGAAAAGCACGGCATCGAGCATCCGAGACCTTCGCGACGATCCGATCCCGTTAATCCTGTGGTGCGCAAGTCTGGAGTCGGCTTACTGCGTGCTCCAGCGTCTTCTGAGGAAAAGCCAATGACCAACGGGATGAAGAGCAATGGTGTTGGCGTCATTGAACTCGCGTCGTCATCTTCTTCGTCTGAAGAAAGCGAAGACGAAGCCGAGAACGAGAACGATGATGCACAATCAGTTATGTCGGGAAGCGTCGAAGGTGAAGTAGATGGTGATGGTGATGTGACCTCAGTGCGACGATCACGACGATCCCAAACCCAAGCAGATTCCATGGCGAGTGCGAATTTACGAGTTCAAGGCGTGATCGTCCAGAAAGAACGACGAAAGCAGCAACGCCAGCAAGCCAAGCAGTTGAAGAAGCTTGTCCGACCTGTGGACGATTCTGAGTACCTAGACGACTCGTACCAAACCGTCCTCGGCCCGATGATGGACGTGCTTCTGTCGGCTGACCCGCAAGCAACGTGCAGTGAACACTGCTGGAAGGCTAGCTCTGCGAGAGGCGATCCGACCACAATACCCGAGCCGAGTGAAATCGACCAAGTCATGCTTCGCAAGCTCACGGCCATGCTCGGCACGAACGCCTGTGTACTCTCGAGTCTTCTGCGTGACCCGCCTTCGATCAACACACGAACAACGGAACCAAAGACACCGCCGACCACATCGTGTGCAGCTATCCGCCGCTATATCGATCAGCAGAAGAGTGCAAACGTGTCGTTGGCCGAATCACCCGCGGGACTCCACCACAGTCGTCTCCACAAATCCAGTCAACGCCGTCACCAGCAGTCGCGCAGCTCGGCTGTCTTGCACTCGGGCAACAGCGAGCTCATCAGGCGCACGCGCATGCACCGTGCACAGCAAGACAAAGTCCGCGAGCACAGCTACAAGCCCTGTGACCACGATGGTGTGTGTGACGCATCGTGTGACTGCAACAAGCGAGGCCACGACTGCGACAGTGCTTGCTGCTGCTCGCGCGACTGCGCCAACCGAAACCACGGCTGCAAATGCGTGGCAGGCGAGTGTCGAGGCAAGAACTGCGCGTGCTACGTTGCAAACCGCGAGTGCCACCCGGATTTCTGCTTTTCCTGTGGCGCCCACGAAGCCGCAGTCATGGAATTCGACGAAAAGCTCAAGCGTGTGCCGGCAGAGCGCGTGGACATCTGCCGCAACGTCAATATGCTTCGAGGCGTCCGCAAGAAGATCGGCGTGGCGTTCTCGGCGACCCACGGCTGGGGTGCCTACGTGCTTGAACCGGTGCGCAAGGGCGATTTTGTGTACGAGTACACTGGCGCGTTGATCTCGGACGATGAAGCCGAGCGACGCGGCAACGTCTACGACGCCATGATGGTGAGCTACCTGTTTGACATTAACAGTGACGAGGTCGTGGACGCCATGCGCAAGGGCAACAAGATCAAGTTTGCGAACCACCGCCCACAGAAGACCGCCAACCTAGAGACCAAGATCCTGACTGTGCGTGGCGAGCACCGCATCGCGATGTTTGCCAAGTGGGATCTGCATGTTGGCGAAGAGCTTTTCTTCGACTACGGCTACACGAACGAGACGGCGCCCGAGTGGAGCCAAGAGCGCGCGCCGCACAACATCCACTACGCAGGCAGCGATCTGGACGACGACGATGACGAAGACGAGATGCTCGAGATCCTCGACGTGACGCGTGCCAGCGAAGAGGAGGATGAAGAAGACGACGCGTAGAAATTTTTGTGAAATGGACTCGTGTGACAAGAACAAGGTGAAGGCGTGTATTAGTGTGTAGGTCGTAGCTAACGCGTGTGTCATTCACTAGACTCGCGAAGCCATTCGCGTGCCGCCATGAGCGCTTTGCCCAGCAGGTTCTGTCCGAAGCATAGCTCGCGCGTCTCGTCGTCGACGTCACCATTCTCCAAGAAGCTCGAGTTCTCACGCATCAGCGTCTCCACCCCCTTGACGCTCATGCCGATGCCCCAGATCGCGTCTCGATGGGAAGCCTCGTACAGTTTCCGCTCGCCTGTTGCCAGCAGCTTCCGCTTGAGCTCCTCGTCGCTGGAGAACTTGAGCTTGAGCGCCTCCACCATCACGTCAAAGCGTAACCTCCCCCACAGCTCGTCATCGTAATTGCGCACTTGGCGACCGAGTTTCTTGGCGTCCGTTGGCGTCTTGGCCTTGAGAATCGCCAGTGCGAGCTTGGCGTTGTCGCGGTCGAAGGTCTCCTGCTTGCGCTTCATGAAAAACTGCTCGCTGGACTTGTAGCTCGTCGAGTCTCCGGCGGCTTGGAACTTGCACGGGTGGAAGTTGCTCATGAAGCCGAACGTCGGGTCTCTCTGCCCGTAAAAGTAGATCGCGGCGTCCGTCACGAGCGACATGGTGCTACCGAACAGACAAAATGAAGAATGACAAGGAGCTGTTGGAGCAGGGATCAGCTATACCTTCATTCACAACACGGTGAACATCATTCAGTGGCAACATGTTGCCAAGGTCTCACGTGATTCACACATGGGGTGGATTAATACCTGTATCCACTCTGCTGTCTCATGGGGGGGGGGGGCAAAGGCAAGACATGCTGCATGCAATCATTGTTGTTGCATTTGGCTTTCGGATACTAGTAACAACTAACTGGCGGCGAACTTGCGTGGCTTGGGGCGCCACTCGGTCGTGCCTCGTCGCAGTGGCCGGTAGATCTTGATCCGCGGGCCCTGGAGCTCGCATTCTTCTTCCATCAAATACAGAATCAGCGTGTTGGCGGTCGAGAGCTTGGCCCAGATCTTCTGGTCGTTGGCGACGATCTGCAGCAAGTGGAGCTGGCGCGCGCTATCCCACTCGAGCACACGAGCACGCACCCATTCGTCTTGGTCCTTGAGCAAGAAGTCCACGATCGCACCGACCAGCTCGTCTCCTTGTGGGAACACTGGCAGCCCCACACGGTCGTGGTCTTGCGGTGGGAACACCAGCGGCCGCCGAGTCTTGGTGCCTACAACCACTGTGCCTGGCGTGTTCCACGCACTCTGGACGATCTTGACTTGGTCGTACACAGACGCCTTGGTATCCGCTTTGGCTCCAATCTTCGGTAGTGGCCCCCACCGCAACGCCGACGCCGAGCCCAGCAACTTGGACTGCGCGTAGTACGCGGGCGTCGACTCGAGAATGAACGCGTGGCGCACGCTGTCCATGTGCGCGAGCTGCTGCTCCGTCTCTTCATCGACCGAGTTCTCGCTCATGATCTCTTCCACCAAATCTTCATCACTGATCCACCGCTTGGCGCCGAAGATCCGCGAGGCCGGCAGGTGCTTCTCACAGTACACGCCGAGCGGCTTGTTCTCGTTGCCGATCATGAAGCCTGCGTTCGCAGCGCACAGCGGATGCATGCCCACGTTGCAGTTGTCCTGCTCACAGATCACGGACGCGCCGCCGCGCTTGCGGCAGATCGCGCACAAGTACCGGAAGCGACTGTTCTCGATCTCGTCCACGCCATCCACGGGCTCGAGCGTCGGCACGTCGCGCAGGATGAGCTCTGGGATCGCCAGCGCACACACGACGTGGGCCCACTTGAGGTCGTCGATGCTTTCTTTGCCTTGATGCGTTGGTGCCAGTGGCTTGAGCGCGCCGCCTGTCTGCATACACACGACGCAACTGAGCTGCCGGCCAAAGAGACACGAAGGACACAGCCACGGGCCGTGCGGGTTTTCGCGCAGCACGACGCCGAAGCACTCTTCGTGGATGCGCACGTCGCACGTGTCGTTTCCGCACGCGATGACGTGGCCTGTGGACCACAGGCCTTCGCAGACCATGCAGTTTTCCTTGGGCAAATAGTGCGGCACGTAGCAGTTGTCCACGTACTCTCGAAGCTGATGCAGTAATTCGGGCTCGGCGGTGTCCAGATCAAACGTACAGTCCATTTGGATCGGATGGCTGTCCACTGGCGGCAAGCGCTCGGCTCCGGTCGAGTCGGCGTACACGTCCCAGGCCGAAATGGGCGGCGGCGGGTACTCCTGGCGACTGAGGTTTGCGCGCGCATTGCTTTCGATCAAGAGCAAAATGCCGGGAATATCAGGCGGCGACAGGTTCGCGATGTCGATGGCGAGACGCCGGCGCTCGTCCCACGTCACCACACGCGGAAACGGCGTCGTCAGGTGGTCATTCTCGGCGTCGCCTCCATTCCACTTGGGCTGCTTGGCCATTGTCGCCGGTCACGTCTCGAACAGCTCGTTTTGTTGGCGTAGGAAAGCAAACGGTAGTTTACCGGTAGTATACTGGTGTCGTTAGTCGGTGGAGTTTGCTCGTTTGGGTAGATTCTTTGACGTTGGTTTGGGCTCATATCCGGATGTTAGCCGTGGCGCGAAGGGGTAGGTATGCGTCAGTTCAGCCTTCGCCTCTCTCTCTTCCGCTGTGGGTAAAGGAACCCGCGAAGATCGATCGAGAATTGATCGTTTGCTTTGGGTTTTGGTTTTGGTCTCTTCGCTTTGCCAACAGAACGAACGAAGCCAACCAACAAAACCCTCACACAAAAATCAATCACCAACGTTGGGTCCTTCGTGTTGTTGTTGGCGTTGGTGTTTTCCCCAACCATCTCGCGACGACCCCGCGACGAGAAGCAAAGTTCCGCTTGACGTCGGCTCGTTGCGCGCGAACCAACGACCGCTCGTGAGTAGAGTAGCTACACACGCAGAGACTGCGAGCCACATCCTCACCAGCCTCTGAACTGAACGCCCGCGACTGACGCCGCCACGCAAGCGGAAGACAGGCAGGTCAAACTCGAGACGTCACGCACGCGTCATCTTCTTCCGTCACTTACTTTTGCAGCGCGCCTGTAGTGCGAGTGTGAATCGTCGTAGCTCACACGCGCATTTCCAACGCATTCCTGCATTCGGAAGTTCTTGCTCACCTGGAACGAAGAAGGTGGACTAGACTGGACACGATACAGCCTGAGTTGTACGTGTGACACGTCACCCATCGACCGAGCAAGCCAACTCCCAACGCCAACTCCCCGACGGCACGCACGCAGCAGCCAACGGAACCCCACAGCAAAGCAACAGAACCAGCCAACGCGTGACTCAGTGGAAGCTGCGTGACTGCGAGTGATATACAGAGAAAGCGAAACCGCGACGTCGATCGGAACAAACCGGAACAAGATGAGCTCTCCGGAAAGCACGCTGTCGTCGTATCCGTCGTCGGTAGACTTGGATGCGTTTGTGGACCGCTCGGCGTTCAATGACAAGGTGTGTCTCGAGGACTTCGCGCTCATCCGCGTGATCGGCAAGGGCTCGTTCGGCAAGGTGACGCTCGTGCGCAAGAAGACCAACAGCAAGATCTTTGCCATGAAGATCCTGTCCAAGTCGCATCTCATCAAGCGCAAGCAAGTTGAGCACACCAAGACTGAGCGCCGCGTGCTGAGCGTCGTGAGCCACCCGTTCATCGTCGGGCTCCACTACGCGTTCCAGACCGACTCCAAGCTGTACTTCGTGCTCGACTACTGTCCAGGCGGTGAGCTGTTCTTCCACTTGTCGCGAATGGGCAAGTTCGATGAGAAGATGGTGCGCTTCTACGGTGCCGAGCTGGTCGTCGCGCTGGAGCATTTGCACTCGCTGGGCGTCGTGTACCGTGATCTCAAGCCCGAGAACATCCTCGTGGACGAGATGGGCCACATCAAGCTCGCAGACTTTGGGCTCGCAAAGGACCACGTCACCGAAGTCGACAGTGGTGCGACGTCGCTGTGTGGAACACCAGAGTACCTGGCGCCTGAAGTGCTGGCTCGGAAAGGCCACGGCACGGCTGTGGACTGGTGGGGGTTGGGCATGGTGCTGTACGAGATGCTCACGGGTCTGCCGCCGTGGTACACGAGAAATCGCCAGGAGCTGTTCTCCCGCATTCGAGAAGCGCCACTGGAGATCCCGAAGAACCTGAGCCAAGACGCCGCCTCGCTAATCGCATTGCTGCTGCACCGAGACCCGGAGAAGCGATTAGGAAGCCGCGGCGCGTCCGAGGTCAAGGCCCACCGGTTCTTCCGCTCGGTGGACTGGGACGGTCTCTTGTGGGCTGACCCGCCCTTCAAGCCTTCGGACCCACAGGCCAAGGAAGCAGGAGACACGTCCAACTTCGACAAGGAGTTCACGGAGCTGCCCGTGAGCGGCACGCCCATGAGCAAGATGACGCCCGGCTCGGAGGTGCCGCGCAACATGTTCGCGGGCTTTACGTTCGAGGCGCCCGTCATGTCGTTTGGCTCCAACACGTCGCAGTCCAAGGTCGACGTGTCCTCCACGCCGTATATTTAGTTGGACTTTGATGAACTCTGGATCTGTACAGTCAGTCATAATGGAAATTGGCTCGCGCTTCCATTGTCTCCTCCCATTCCCAATCAGCTTGGTGAACTCTCCGGTGGCGGGAGAGGCAACAAGGAACAAAAAGAAAATTGCGAACACCACGGCCACAAAACTGGTCATAAATTTGAAATAATACAGTACACGTCTCAATTTGTGCTTGGGTGGACTAAACTGCGACCCACCAACCGTGCAAGCGTGTGGATGGAAGCCATTTGACTGGTTTGGACGCGAACCCATTTGAACGGCGGACTGACTGACTGAAGCTGCCCACGCGACGGAGCCAGCCATTTCCCAATCGGATCCCCACCCGACAAGACCTCTTATTATACTCCATCTCCTACTCCACAATGGCGGCGGTTGCTCCATCGTTCGAAGCCTGCGGCGTGCGCATCGCCGACGACGCAGTCAAGGGCAAGGTCGTGTTCACGGACCGCGCCATCAAGGCCGGCGAGGTCATCTTCAGCGAGCAGGCGTTTGTGTTCGCGCCATGGTCGACCAACGTGTGCGACGGCTGTGAAGAGGAGAAGACTGAGGAGAAGCCAGAGTGCCACTGCGACACGACCGGTGCGCCGAAGCAGCTTTACAGCGAGACGCTCACCAAGGACGTCGAGCGCCGCCACGAGATCGTCGACCTCATGGCCAATGAGATCGAGGGCATCGGTGAGGTCGACCGCGCGCGCTGCATCCTGCGCTGTCTGGCCATGTACGAGCGTGACAACAAGGCGCTTGACACTGTGCTGACACTGGCGTGCGCCAACTACGAGAGCTGCCAGGAGGAGGCCAAGCACCTGCGTGAGCAGGTCCCAGAGATCTTCCCAGAGGGCTTCACGGACGAGAACATGGCTAAGCTCATTGGTGTGTTCAACGCCAACGCCCACGAGCTGGAGAACCTCGGAGGCTCGGGTCTGTTCATGTCGGCGTGCCGCATGGAGCACAACTGTTTGCCGAACTGCAGCTTCACGACCTACGACTCGACGCTGTGGATGACGGCCGTGCGTGATATCGCCAAGGGCGAGGCTCTCTCCATCGACTACGGCAACTTTTTCTACCGCCCAACGGCGGAGCGAATGACCTCGCTGTTCGAGACCTACGACTTTGTGTGCATGTGCGACGGCTGCGTGAAGAACCCAGACACGTGCCGTGGCTTCAAGTGCTCGGCTGAAGGCTGCACGGATGGTGTGGTGTACCCATACCCACGCACTCCTAAGGGTCCGATTGAGGACCCAGAGGAGCTCGAGGAGGACTGGAAGTGCAGCGTCTGCAGCCGTGCTTGCACGGACGAAGAGATCGACGCCTTCGAGACGGCCGAGCAGGAGATGCTCGAGAACGGTTTCCCAGAGACCCTCGCGGAAGTGGACGCGTACCTCAAGACGTCGGTCATGCACCCGCGTCACTACCTGCTCTTCTGGGCGCTGGACGCGATTGGATGCGAGGCTGCGGCGTTGAACGCCTTCATGGGCGACGAATCCCACCACGAAGAGCTGGCCGAGGTGTGGAAGCGCATCATCGAGTACATGAACATCGTGATTCCATTCCACCACCACGAGAAGACCATCTACTACGACAACCTCGCGCAGGTGCAAGTCGTGCTGGGCAAGCGCGACGCCGCCAAGGCCGCGTACAACGAGGCGTTTGAAGTGGCCTGCGTGGTCAGCGGCCGCGAGTGCACGCCGACGCAGAAGCTCAAGGACCTGTCGGAGAACCCTCCAACGACTGCCGAGGAGCTGCGCAAGCTATACGAGCAGGTCAAGCGTCGTGATGACGTGGAAATCGTGGATGAAGACGATGAGGAGTGGGAGGACGATGAGGAGGCCGAGGAGGAGGAGTAAAGGACGACGATGACAAGGATGACAAACAAGTACATAGAGACCGAACAACTGAGCCAGGATGAGGAAGGCACTCTCCTGTAGCACGCATTGATGATACAGACACAAGATCGCCGCTAAGGCCACCAGTAGCAAGCAAACTGTGCCATGTTGCCGTGTGTTCCCCGTCTCATGGACGCCCACGTGAATTGTGTCGTCCTGAGCGGCCCGACGAATGGCTACAGTTGACTTGATGCGATGACGAAGGGCGCGTCAGAGCACTTTCACTGCGTTTGATTGGCTGATTATAGCCTAAGTTGCGTATGATTGGCCGTGAGGTTCTTTACGATGCTTGAAGTAGTGCTATGAAGTGGCGATACGCAACTGTGTCACTTGAAGTTGCTGGTTGCAGTTGGCGATGTGTGGACGCCACCTTTTTTCCAAGATCAAGAAGCCGACTCTTGGGCCGCCTAGCCGCCGTCGGTCCAGTCTAAAAGCTCAGTTAGTCTCTGTACACTCTACAAAGTGGATTCGTCTGGAACACGCATAAATCGTTCCACGGTCACCAGCAACGGGCGACCGACTGACTGGTTAGCCCTGTGATTGGTTAGACTTTGCTGAGGGGGACAGTTGCTGAAGGATGGAACCTGGAGATGAGCAATCCCCAGTCTAACCGTGCAGGCGTCGAAGCCATTCACTGCGAGGAGCCATTCGAGAAAGGCCCCGAAGAAAGAGAAGAAGAAGACCAACAAAACGAAGAAGCCGTGGTTGAGGTCCTAGTACAACAACAGCAACAGCAAGAAGAAGAGGAAGAAGACGAAGACGACGACGACGACGAGATGCTGAAGCGACTGCGACTGCGCCGGTCATCGGACGGCAGCGACGACATGGAGCGCAACGAGCACGGGCTGGTCACGCGCATGCGGCGGTCGTTCAAGAAGAGCCACCTGGGCTCCAAGTCGGCGCCAGTGAAGCCCATGTTCGCGACAGTGTGCGCCAACAACGTGAACCGCAGTATGGAGGCGCATCTCGTGCTGCAGAAGGCCGGACTGCGCGCCTGTTCGTTTGGAGCGGGCGTGGAGGTGTGCTTTCCTGGGCTGACGGCTGATTCGCCGCGTGTGTTTGGATTCGGTACGACCTACGAGACGATGTACCAGAAGCTGAAGGAGGAAGACGAGGCCAGGTACAAGCAGGTGGGTGTACTGCAGATGCTGGAGAGAAACATGGCGATCAAGCGCCAACCGCAGCGATTCCAGTCGCTGCTCAACAAACAGCTTGGCGAGCTAGATGTGGTTGTCTGCCTCGACTACAGAGTGTTTATCCGGGTCCTAAACGGTGCGTTAGTAGATTACCAAAGCTTTCATATCTTTCATGAGAGCTGGTGTCTGACACGATGTTGTGTGTCTGTTAGATCTGAGGATGCGATTTCGATTGTGCTTCAACCAAAAGCGACTCCATATTGTTTGCCTGGACGTCGAGGATACACCGGAAGCTGCCGAAAGCGGCGGCACGCTTGCGCTGGAGCTGTGTACGGAGATCAATGATCTCCCAGACGCCAGTGAGGACAAAGTCAAGGACATCATCGTGCGGTTTGAACAGCGCCACAAGATCGACATGTTCTACGTCGGGATCAGTGTATGAATGGATGCATGGACACCTGTGTGGGACGATGTCAATAAATATTAGGGTAGGAAAAGGCGTTCTATACTTGATCACAATGCACGTAGCTGCATCAATCGTCTCAGTAGCGTTGGTTTGTCGATGCTGACGAGGCCTTGCGCAGCATGTCATCGTCACTGAGGTCTGGGTGCTCCTGCACCTGGAAGGCGTTCGTGCACATGGCGAAGAACTTGGCTTGTTGTTCGCGGAACTGCTTGAGCTCGTGGTAGATGAACGTGCTGCGGGCGCTCTCGTAGTACATGAACTTCTTCACAATGGTCTCGGTGGCTGACGCCAACGCCGAGCGAGCAGCTTGCAGCTACAAAAAGACGAAACTATCAGTCTTGAATAACTGTACCAATGACACTGTGATTTCGTACTTTGACGTCACGCCTGACGACGTCCTCTGGTCTACCCTTGTCCTTTGCAAGGCGAAGCTGCTCACATAAATGACGATAAGATACTGGGTACCGTCGACGAAGAGGTCGGACCAGTGGGTTACCTTGCGAACAGCCGAATCAAAATCCAGCTTGGCGTTTTCGCGATCTTCCATCTCTTTCTACAAAGTTAACAGCACTACCATATGAGTACCACTGATAACAAGAGTGACGTATTCACTCGTAGACACGCACCTTTAGTGTGATCAGCGCCTCGAGTTTCTTCTCCAACGCCGCGACGACAGTGCTGAGTGTCGAGCCCTGGAAGCCAGAATCAAGTCAAAGTGAGCCCAATCCGACAAGAACGCCGGGCCATGGACAGCTACTCACCGCGAGCTCCCTTCCTGAGGTCTCAATTCGCGTCATTGCCTTGCAAAACTCGGGATCAAACACCATGAACTCTTGGTTGGAGGCCACTGTGCATCCAGACGAGCCTGGTCGAGCCTGAGGGATCGAGATGCGAGACGACGTGTCACCGATCATGCCAGCGCCATGGCCGAGTGCGACGAGGTTTGTCGCAAAGTTCTTGACCTGCGTGATCAGCGTGACGACGTCCTCGTGCAAGTTCATCTGGCGCTCGCGAAGCGCCTGGTACTCCGAGTCGTCAGACGCCTCGGCCTGACGCAACTTCACGAGTAGCTGCTGGATGATGCGACGCTTCGTGCAGCGGATACTCTCACGAAGCTTGTTGTGTGATCCATGGAGACTTGCTGGCTTGAACTGATACCGGTCCTTCTCAGGTCCCACCGGACCGCCCACACAGGCCTTGGCGTTGCTCCAGCTCACGGTCGTTCGTGCATTGTTGCTCTGGTTGGTGTGGTCTTCGACCATTTTATCCGCGTGATTCGACCGGCACGATGAGTAGAGGCGCAAAACGACTATGATGCATGGAGCCGCTCTCCTGTGAAGACCTCTTATTCTTCTCGCTGCCACGTCGACTCCTATTTCTGCTCGTATCCGTCCAGCTTTACGTAGGGTGTGCTGCTGGCTGTGTATCCAAAATAGCGAGAAGCTCCGCTCACACGTCACAGATTACCTCTCTTCTGTGTCAATCATGTCACTATTTAGTCACGGATCCGGAGTCGCCATGCTGGTGGGTTGTCTGTCCCATAGTGACGGTCCACTTTAGACCGCCTTTTCCATCATCGAGACGAACCAGCAGGTCTATCGGTGTGATGACTATCGTTGGGCTTTCCGAGCTGACGGATTTCACTGGATTATCCCATCCAGAGTTAGGATCCACTGCTGTTCTGGATCGCTTCTCCATGTCCAGGTGGTGATCAGCCACACCCCTATCCACCCGCGAAAGCTGGTGTCGTCTCCAATCTGGACGGATGATTCACCGACAATACACCAACACCAACACGTTGCCCCGAAGAATCCAACGCCAACATCCAACAAAGTCGAGTCCACGTTGCATGAATACTTCAATCCACACGAAGAAGCTTTCCAAAACGCCAACGAATATTGAACACTAAGAAGCCTCGCGTTCCATCACCTAGCGCAAGGGAGACGCACTGGAAGACGCGTCACTCGACGGGATAGACGACTACAGGCATGCGAGGCGCGTCTCCGCCCACGAGTCGGCGGCGGCCGCGCGACAACGACGAGCGAAGGCGGCGAGATGACCGTCCAAATCTCGCCAACTACAACATCCCTACACCCGTGACAGTCCCCTCCACGAACTCCAATGAGCCCAGGAAGCCTCGCGTGCGGTTCACGCCGCCGCTGGAGGCTCGGAAGCTGTCCCAGCTCGGATCTAAGACCGGTTTCCTGCGGAAACAAGCCGATAATGAGCCAGGAAAATGGACCAAGTACTTCTTCGTGCTCAAGCCCACGACGTATCTGTACTACTACAACTCGCAGGACGACGCGGAGCCACGAGGTATCATCGACATGGAGTTCTTGGACGATATCCGGTACAATGCTGACTGCCAACAGCGTAGTGTTGGCGGAAGTTCCAACTGCTTCCGTGTGACGGGCGTGCTTCCCCCAGAGTTTGGCGGCTACAAAGGCTCACAGAAGACCAAGTTCCGGCCGCTGTATCTGGACACGGGCTCGCGAGACGACGCGCGCGCGTGGATGGAGGCCTTCAAGCACCATAAGTTTGATCCACAGAAGGAGAAGGACCAAGAGACGCTGCTCAAGACCATGATGGTTGTGGACAAGCAAGCCGAGACGCTGGGCGAGCAAGCCAGGGAGCTCGCAGGGTTGACGCAGACAGTGCTTCAGAAGGGCGAGCAGTACGTTAGTAAGGCGCGAGGAACTCCTCTGGTTGAGGCGAGGAAACACCGACGAAGAGGCCATTCGGATAGTGACGGAGGGGAGACCTTGGAAGCTGTTCGACGCATTGGAGTACTGCTGGATGAATTGAACGAAGAGCTTGGGCGGCAAAAGGAGGTGAACAAGGAGCTGAAGGCACGAGACGCGGAGATGAAGATGGAGTTCGCGTCGGTGAAGAAGCGAGAGGACGATGACTATGAACGAGAGCAGAAAATGATCGCGTACAAGCGTGAAATCGAACGACTCAATCTGGAGCTCCAGCATCAAGCTCAGGTCTTGACTCTGAAACAGCGCGTAGCGGAAGACCAGGAGCGCGAGCAGGAGGCGATGATGTACCGCCGCAAGATCGACAAGCTGCAGCTCGAGTTGGAACGACAAGCCGAGGACAGAGACCGAGTGATTGACCAGTACGAGTCGCGAGCCATTGATGTCGCCGAACGTGAGGAAACCATCGAGTCGCGTGAACGCGCAGTAGCTCAACGACTACAGGCAGTTGAGCAGGAGTGCTATCAGCGCATGCGAGAGATCAACCGAGAAGCTCAACGGCGAGCAAAGCAGCAAGACGACGAATTCGTGCAGTACCAGTATGATCTGTTGCAGACGTTGAAGCAGTTTTCGCGAGACCCAGTCGGATTCGAGCAGTTCATTGAGGATGCTACTGACAAAGTGGGGATAAACGCGCGTCTCCGAGATCCCGCGGACGACTACACCTCAAACTACTATGGCAAGATGGACGGCCGACCTGGTGCATTGAAAGCAGGCATGGTGGGCTACTTCCCGGCGCCTCGGCTCTTCAAGAAGAGTGGAAGTAGTGGAAGTGGTCGGGACGATTACCGACTCGGCCAGCATCCGTCGAGTCCTTCCAGCGTGGCAGATACGTACGACACCGAGAGAACGAGCTCGACTTCTTTTTCCGACACTCCTCCTCAACACCAGAGCGTTTCTGCTGAGATGCGGCGTCGACTGCCCAAGGCGTGGATCTACCAGGAAAGCCGTGTTCATCCAGGGTTGTACTTCTACTTCAACACCAAGACGGGCGAAATGCGGTGGACTCATCCGGCGGAGGACGATAGTGGAAGTGGAAGTGGACGAGGTGGACGAGCGCAGACTATGGACAACTCGAGTATTGCACGTCGACCTGTTCGGCGATCAACGATGCCTCTCAACAGACCCGATAGCAAAGCAAGACAAGGTCCTCCTGGGATGTTCGAGATGGGGACGATGAACGAAGATGATGAGCCCGATGACCGCGACCCAGAAGTCGAACCATCAGATGAGGAGAAGGCCACGAAGAAACGAACGTGGAGACCTGCGTTGCCAAAGTTCCGATCGAAGTCTTCAGCGACGTTAAACGGCGAAGAGTCAGACGAGAAGTACTCCATGCTCTCGTTCATCGGTGGGCCTCCTGGGGCGAACGCGTCTAAGACTGGACGCTGGAAGCTACCAAAGACCCCGTTTGGGAAAAGAAAGGTGGCGTCACCAGTTTCAGAGTCGCCTCTGGTCGAGGAGCATCCAGTCGAAGAGCTAGAAGACGGCAGCACCATCTTCTAAGCGAGACAGAGGTCTTGGGGGAAGGCAACATAACTGATTGCACATAGCCGAGACAGTATTTAACTTATTTGCGTCAATGAGATAACTTATTTGAAACCAACGCTTGCCCGTCAATCAAACGTTTGATTGAGAATCTCGGCAATCTCATTGAGCGAGGCCACGGCACCCATCCATCGCCATCATCGTGACCACCAAGAGGCATCATTCGCGTCGTGGTCTCTGCACAATGGCGGCTAAAATGGAGTTTCTGAAGCGCGGCGATGGACCGCGTGTACTGCCGCGTGTCGTGCTCAACCCGTCGATGTCATTTTCGTTCCAATTACCCGCGTCGTTCCGCCAGCAGCGTGCATCCAGTGGAACTCCTCAAGTGACAGCACCAATGCTACAGCCTCAGATTGCGCCTATTGCAGCGGCTGCATCGTACCATCAAACCGAGGAAGAAGAAGAGGATGATTGGGAGCGATTTGCTGGAGAGATGCCCGTTGTTGCCGTGCAAAAAGACGAAGATGCGGAGGAGGAAGCCTCATGGGAAGATCGCGATTGGAACGAGCCGACGGCTGACTCTGCCGCTAGCGTTTTGCCACGTGTGATGGACACGCGAATAGCACTGCTAGCGCCCGATGACGACGCATGGGAAGAAGCCGATGCGCCGGATCTTCCGGACGATTTCCCAGTGCTGCTGGTGAATCTGTCGCGACTGCGAGACCTGCATTTCCGCAGCGAATCGGACAGTGGCGGCGCGTACACAGTGGCCATGGAGACAGAAGACGAGCTGCGCGACTTCTACGTCACTGTGAAGAAGACGCTCCACGATCACTTTACGCAGATGACCGAAGTGCTCTTCGAACAAGGTGCGTTGCATCACTATCCCTCGTTTGATGTTTGTGGCCGCCTTTCTCACTGATTGATGTTGTTATTGTGGACGAGTAGAAATCTGTATCCACGCCCACTACGGCACGCAGCGGCGTATGCTTGAGAACTTGCACCGCGCGTACCCGACGCACGTGTTCGCGTTGATCGACTACCCGCCAGAGCTCGCGGGTCTGGACTTGCATGAGTATCTGCACGTGCTCACGAAACCCACGCGCTGGGCGAGCGTCAACTACCTCAAAGACTGTCTGCGCAAGTGCTCACGAGACTTGGAATGGAAGCTGGAGATCACCATCGAACTGGAGAAGCTCGCGCAGCAGGAACACGACTGGTGGACGCAGGACCAGCAGCAGAAGAGCGACGAGATCGACGCGTTGACCAGTCTGCGGGACTCGTTCCGAGCCAAACTGGCGAGCGAGGACAGCAAGAAGACCAACCAGTACTTGCTGCTGCGGAAACTGGAGGACATTGAGACGCGACTGATGACGCTTTTGGACGCGTATCTGAAAGAACCCGAGCTCACGAAGCGAGAAAGCCGCGAGTTGATGGGCTTCCAGGACGCGGCGCCGTCGCTGCAGATGCGGAACGTGCTGGATATGGTGGTCGCGATGATCTTCAGTCGACTGCCACGCGACTACGGAGCTCAGCCGACGCGAGAGGCGCATTTCGAGATGCTGCTGGACCACCATTTGCACATTCGACGCCTGTGGAAGAAGGATTTCGGCCGATTACCGGCACGAAGCGGCGCTGCAGGAGGCGACGCGTCGCCAGACGAGGACGGAGAAGAGGAAGAAGCCAAGCAGATTCAGTTAGAAGACGACTTCGAACAGTTCAGCCGAGTGGAAGACGATGGCGTCGAAGGGATGCACGTGGACGATGAGGACGAAGACGGGGAGGAAGAGGACAGAGCGCATAGCTGGGAGGAGGAGGAGGAGGAAGAGAAGAGAGAGGAAGAGGAGCTGGTGGTGGACAAGCCAAAGCCAGGTGACGGACTCGACGGCTACGGCGCTGACTACGAGAGCGACGACAGTGAGGACGAGGCGCCAACTCCATCGGTCACTGAGCAGGCTCCTGCACCTTCTTCGGTACCGAAGAAGCGCGTGGTGCGGAGACCTCGGCGGTCGAAGACGTCAGCACAGGGCGGTCTGGACTTCGACGCGAAGCCTGAGAAGACGAGCAAGTCGAGTTCACGCGAACAGAGCGAGCGGGAGAAGGCACTGGAGGCGTTCATGTACGGCTCAAGCGACGATTCCGGTGGTGCTGAAGAAGCAAAAGCAGCCGCAGGACTCGCGTCTGGAAGCCGCCTGTGGAACGCGTCGTACGCACGCACGGGCGCGCTGTCATTGCTGCGGCAGGCGAAGGAAAACGAAGGCTTTTTTGGATAGAAGACGTCATAACTACATCAAGAGACCGTAGAGATGCCCACGCGCGGTTGTTTAACGTAAACGGCGATTTGCAGCTTCATAGACGCAGCTCACAAGCTCATCGTCTCTGATGTTCCAGCTATAGAGATTGCAGGGCCATGGACACCCTCCCACACACACGATGGACCACCAGAACAGACCGTCAACATGCATTTTTCCACATCGTATATTAGATCTCCCTGGCTGGGTCTCCTCCTCTCATCTCGTCACAGCGCGGGGCTTCTCTCCATCCATCCTCGTCTTCCTCACGTGCTCTGTATCTTGCAGACTAGGGGTTTATTCGGTCGATGCCCGCACTTTGCGGCGCTCTTCACTCGGGTACTTGGTGACCGTGCGCTTGGAGTGGAGCGCCAGCGGCAGCGCGACCAGCGCCATGACGCCGAGCGCGACGCCCGTCTTGTTGCGCCACTGCTTGGTCTCGTGCCACCAGCCGCCGGCCGGCGACCACGTGTACTTCGGGTGCGGATACTTGTCCACGCCGCCCATTTTCCAGTGTCTCTGCTTCTTCTCTGGTGTTGGGGCTTCGACTGGAGTGAACGGAAGCCGCTCACTGCAGGGAGGTGGGGACCCTGTGATGAACGTTGATAACGGTTAAGAACGAAGCGCTCATTTGAGTATCATAGATGAGAGGTAAATAACCTCTGTCATCTAATATTTGGAATGCAAAAAATGGAAGGGCATCTAAATAGAACTCACAAGTGGAATGTAGCCGCCATGGCGAGGAGCCACAGCGCGAGACTCATACGAGCGCCTTGACGGACTGCTCCCATGACTCCTCATCTCTATCCAGCGTCTCATCGGCAGCGGCCGCCGTGTGCTTGAGCACGTAGGCCTGCACGCCCGACGGATACGTCGCCTGGTCACGGTTGTCCCATTTCGGGTTGGTTTCCGAGCTTTTGTGGATGTTGATCGCCAGTCGGATCGTGTCGTGGTAGATCTGCAGTCGGTTCTTCTTCTTCTCACCCTCGGCTTCTGACCACTGGACATCACTGACGTCCGGCACGAAGATGCGGTGTGGTAAGATGTTGTTCAGCACGCCCACAAACGACGTCAGCACGTCGGCGGCGCTGGTCTGCCACGGGATCTCCACGTCGCTCTGTCCGTAGCCTTCTCGCATGTTGAAATACCGGATCGAGTGCTTGATCTTGGGCTTCACCGACAGATACTCGCACTGTGTGACGCTACACAGACGCTCGGCCGCCTGGATCAAGCCCACGACGTCCTGCTCCTTGCCACCACGGAACACGGCGGCAGTCTTCCCCGCTGCACACCACGGCGCAGTGCTCTTCACGTCCGGCTCTGGCTCCTCCTCCTCCTCCTCCGCTCGCAGCTGCGGCTTCTCTACAGCCTCGGCAGTCTTACAGGCTTCCATCTTGGCGATGAAGTTGTCAATGTCCTCGACGGTCTCGGCGTACACGAGCGTATCGATCGGCTGCTCGACGTTCGCGACCTTGTTGCCACGTCCAAGCTGGTGATCGAAGATGTACTCGCGTAGATCCAGTGCCTTGCCCACAGTCGCCGCGTGGTTCTTGCGAGGCGGACTAGGCAGCCCCAACGCCACATTACCACCGTACGTGTTGAGATTCAGATACTTGCGCATCACATGCGAGAGATGCATGTCCTCGGCCGTCTCCCACGACGGCATACGCTCCTTGGCGAAATACTCGAGCCAACTCTGCTCGAGAAACCACATCCCACACAGGTAATCGACCTCTACGTGGGTATCAACGGCCGTATCAAAGTGCGTCGGCCACGACTTGTACCCTTCGAAAGTAGGAGCTCGGATGTGGCCGTTGTTGCCCCACACACCAGGCGTCTTGCGCATGTAGCCAATGTAATCAGCCACTGTGCTCTCGCCAATGTACTTGTCGTCGTCCACGAGCAAAACGTACTTGGTCGTCGCCATGTACGCCAACAAAAAGCGGCCGTGGAACTTGTGGTTGAAGTCCGATACTGTAAACACGACCTTGTTGGCCACTTTCTTCTTGAACTCGTCCACGACGGCTTCGTACTCGCTGCGCTGAGGCGAATTGAAGCACATGACCCAGATCTCTGGCGGACTCACGCCCTTCTGGCTGGCCGCCGACTCCAACTGAGTACGCAGAGCCTCCGCTGGGCCCTTGAACACGTTGAAGATGATAGTAGTCGATGTCTCTGTGTCGCCTGCAGCATACTGCGATGTGTAGAAGGCCTCCTTCATCGGCCAGGTCTCGGCACTGCTGGTGACTTGCAGTTCTCGCCTTTCCGCCACTGCATTTTCGATCTTGAGGTCCTCACGCACGCGTGGATTGTTGAGCTCCAGCAGCGGCGGCTTCGGCTCCGTCTCGGTGGCGTCCAGGTCAATCGGTGCTGTCTGCCGCGCGATGAGCACTTGCTGGTCATTGATGTGGGATCGCAAGTTGCTTTGTTGGTTGATATCTTGGAGGAACGTGAACGAGCTGAAGATCCACAGACACAGCACCATCACGGAGCCACCGCCCATGATCAGGCGCAAGGGCGACGCGCTCAGGCTGCCCCAGGAGGACGACGAGACGTCGTGGCTGTGGCTCCGTCGGCGAGGGCTCATCATGACGCGTGGTGATGGACTCGAGGTGTGGTGGAAGCCAACAAATTGGATCTGTTGGCGTTGGAAAGTTGGATCGTTGACTTGTTGGATGTTGGTACGAACGGCAACGTGTGTTGGCGGAAAGTTGGCGTCGTTTTGGCGTTGGCGTCCTTTCGAGGAAAAAAACGCCAACACTTTCCAGATCAAATTTTGAAAAGGTGCGATCTTGCCGTTACCTCGATCGAGTGACATCGGTTACCCTTGGATTTGGTTGAAGCGACCATGGGATCGAGCAGCTCCCATGCAGGCGAAGGCCTGGGAATGGATGCCCACAGATCTAATGCGATTGTGCTATGCCTACGCCGGCTCTTGCTGCATCCGTGAACGTGGCTACTTGGCTGATTAGCCTGTGCGACATGGTGCAGTTACTCGCCCGAAAAGCGGGATCTTTCATGGTGAAGAGCTCCTGGGGGCGACCGACCCGACGACGTACATGCATGCATGGAGAGTATATTCTGTCCTGACACCTAAGCGCTGCTGTGTATTAGTGACTACTATGGGGGCGATGAGATCCATCCTTGCAGTTCCAACGAACTTGTCCCGTGAGGAGCGAGCTTTGACAAGATACTCTAAGAAGTGTAGCCATCTCATCTCAGCTCGTCCCTCAAACTGACCAGCTTCTCTTTCCCTGCGGCGGCTGTCTCCTGTCTAGTTTACTGAACGTTCTTTCGCTTGCCCATGCGTTCGAACTGCGCGACCATGCTTAGCGTTCGCGAGGCCAGGTCGCGGGTCTTGTCGATCACCTGGCGGTGGACCGAGTTCTGCGGCGTGCCCATGACGATGCGGCCCTCCTGCGAGTCGATCTTGGCGTCGAGACGCGCATTTCGGATCAAGTTCACGATCCACTTCTCGGCCTCCGTCTCGTCCTCGATGGCGAGCTTGGTCGAGAGCATCTTCAGGTCGATCGAGCGGTGCACGCGGCAGTACATCTCGAAGATGGCCACACGCGCCGACTCCATGAAGTCGGCCATGTTCTTCTCGTACAGGAAGAAGTCACTGGCGAGCACGACCTCGCACTCACGGAGCTTCTCCTGGGCCGACTCGAAATCAAAGTTGACGAACAGACACTCGACAAACTCGATGACTGGGTCGCGGTACGACTTGTCGTCGACACGGAGAATGCGGAGCAGGTCCTTGATCAGGTTGCGGCGACGCTTGTGGAGGATCACGCCAGCGGATAAATAGCGCAAGAGCCACGGCGCGTTGCTCTGGATGGCTTCGACGCAGCGAGACTGCAGCATGAAGTCGACGATCGCGTCGCGACCTTCCTCGTGCCACGCGAACACGAACAGAGCCCAGTGGAGCAACCACGTGCGCTGCTGGAGCTGCTCGACAGGCGACATCGTGCTCTGTAGATGGATACATAAATGACACAAACCACGTCAGCATCACATGGACACTGTCAATGAGACGAAGCAGGCAAGCTAGATGACGTACGCTGTTCTCAATCACGTCGTGGATGCGCGAGATGTCGGCGAGGGCGTCCTCCCATCGGAAGATGAGCACTTCGGCAGCGAGCTTACCCCAGAGGGCGTTGAGGTACTGCTGCGACGAGTTCGGGATGAGCACGCCGTAGTAGGTCAGGTAGGTGAGGCAGTCCTGGTAGTTGCCGCACTCGTACTGGAGCTTGGCGTATCTGTACAGGCCGTCGAGCACCGCAGGCGTGATCTGTAATCAGAATCCATCCATCCAATCGCAATTTTGTCAGCATATCCATCTTCAGCAAGGAGCAAAAAAATATGGCGGGACACGTACGCCTTCGTTCTGCTCCAGGTAGCTGGCGTTCAGCAGGTTCTCGCTCTGCAGCTGCATGATCTTCTCCTCGTCCTCGATGAGCTCGAGCATGAGACGGCACTCGTTCTTGGCGAAGCTGAGCGAGTCCAAGATCGCGCCACGGCGCTCCTCAAACTCCGCAGGCACGTCCGTCGTGTTGTGGAGCGTCTGGTGGATCTCCACGGCAAAGTCGGCCATGTTGGTGGGCTTGAGCAGCGACAGCTTGGCGGCCATGAGCTGCGTCTCCTCGTACAGCTCGTTGCTCGAGAGGAAGTCGATGAGCGGGAACATGAAGTGCAGGTCCATGAACGGTGCGAGCTTGTTGGTCAGGTCATACTTGGCGTCTGGGGCCACGGACGCCACGGCACCGGCAGCGTCTTCGGCAGACATGTTTCTTCGTCACGTCGGTGGGGGGAAGAAGAGAGAGCGGCTCAATTAGCGGCGGCACGTCCGTCAGGTCCAGGTCACTCGGTAGCTTAGCTTCCCGTGCTGGAGCCCTTGCTGCGATGGATCAATTGCCTGCCAACGAGTGGTTCACACTTTTTACGGAAGCTCTTCGAATCAACTATTTACGAAAATAGACTTTATAGGTATTTACGCACTTGCAAATGAAATTGTTACGGCCAAAGTGGAAATTTGCACGGAGGTGACACGTTTTTGGAGGTTACGTTTGAGATAGCTTAACATAGTGTATTGGTTAACCACGGATCCTTGAAGTGGCAATTCGGTGTTGGAAGGTGTGGATCGAAAGGTCACCATGGATGTGGTGGGTGGCTCAATGGCAGAAGCGTTCCATGAGGTCACCAACGCCCGGACGGATACGTCCATGCGTATCTACGCCTTCGTCGATGGCTGCCGAGAAGATAGTGGTATCTGTAGAAAACAAGTGACTGTTAGATTAGAGTCCTCTCCCGCCATCATGTGATAGTGCTGGAACTCACCTGGAAACTGTCGATGTACCCGAGCCACGCCGGGCTGTGAGTTGATGATCATCGCGACGTAGATTTGGCTGGGAAGGATACGCGTTTGAGTAGTGAGGTGTTCTAGCGCAGCACACAGCTTCGCACCGGTTGAGCAGGAAGTCACGAATAGAAGCACGACGCAGTCGTTCTGGATTGGCGGAAGTCGCTGACCATCGACTCTCCAAGCACTGGATTGACTGGACGCCTCAGGGTTACGCGAGACAGATAACATACCCGTCGATGCTGCCGGGAAGATCTCAAGGAAGGCAGGGGGCATGAAGGGGACCAGAGGGTCGATGGAGATCCCGCAGATCTTGGTGTCATCGAGAGGCATGATACTTGGACTCGGATAGCCCGAGGAGGTCACAACATTGACCTCTTGCCGCGGTAGACGCGCCACCACTTCTTCCAGAAGACTACCGGAGAGACGCTTCAGGACTTGGCGATACGTCGCCAGCGGAAGCCGTGGGTTACGTAGCATACTGATCAACCGGGAGATCGGAGCTGACGTGGCTGACAAGTCGTAGACTCGAAGAGATTGCTCTGGCGTGGCTCGTCGTGCCGGCGGAGGTACTGGCGAGGACACGCTGAGTCTCATAGTCTCGCTCTCGTTATTGGACTCCGTGCTGCTGTGCTCATCGCTCATGTGGTCATCATCGCCCTGGAGATCCTCCGACAGGTCCTTGTCTTCAGCAGCAGAGTCTGGTGGAGGCGTGGCATCCGACGCTGCCTCCTCCGCCTTCACATGCTTCAGGAGCTTCTCCTTCAGACGTTTTGGATGCTTGGCTTTTGGGTTCTTGTCGGCGCGCGTCAGCACTTCCTTGCGGTTCTTGTACAGGTTACAGATCGCCGCACGGCTAACTTGGTACTCTTTCGCCAGCGCGACCTGCTTCTCGCCGTTGTCGATGCGTAGGATGATGGATCGCCGGTCGGCTTCGCTCAGATACCGAGACGTTCTCTCACGTGGAAACGTCGGCTCTTGGGCTGAAGATGGCGACTCCGTCTTCACAGGCAACGTCCGACGCGCCTCCTGTATCGTACTTGCCACTGGCATCGGAACGGGCGGCACGAGACGTCCTCTATCGATGCTATTCCGGTCGTAGTTCCCGGCAAAGTCCGGAAACGCCATCGTCTGGCGTTGCTGCGCTGGCGGCGGCGGAAGTCGCTGGTGATGATGCTGCGGGGTCTGCGTCGGCGCCAAGTGCGGCGACGCGCGCTGCGGCGGTGGCTGGGCAGCGAGCCGTGGGTCGTACCCTCCGATCACTGGCCGTTGTTGCTGCTGTTGGCCGAACTCCTGCTGCTCGCCGTACTGGAGGAACAGATTCGCGCGGCGTTTCTGTTGGCGCTGCTGCTGTGGGAGAACCTCGTCGTCGTACAGCGCGTCACGCTCGTGCATCGCACTGCCTTCTAGTCGTCGCTTCTCTGGTAGCGGGCCTCTGCCGACGCCGTCATCGCCGGCAACTCCGCGTCCTCCTCCCGCCATTTCCCCTTGTTGCTGTTGTTGCTGTTGTTGGGACCCTTGACGTAGGAACGACGTAAGTGTTGGGAGCGAAGGAGGTTGCGACATATCGAAAGATTGAAGCTCGTGGTCGGAGCAAGTTATCTTCTGTTCTTGGCGGAACAAAACTGTCCAGGGGCCACCTTGTTTGGAGATGTCGAACAGAATTGTGGCGGGTCGATTTTTTTGATCCGACCAGCAGATTTTTTATGGTGGCGGCGCGAAAAGCTCCAACACGCGTCCCCTTTTTCTTGGCGGCAGTTGGTTGTGTGTGCCTTAGCGGTGGATCGATTGCCTGTGAGCAAGCACGGCGTGACAGAGATGGCCACGGACACCACGCCAACGATTGGATTGCGTTTGGAGTCAAAGTGGAGAACCGCTGTCTCGAACAGTGATGGGTGGACCTTGCACTGTCAACCAAGACCGACCACTCTCGCCAGCTTCGCTGCTGCTGCCGCGCTTTCTCCTCTCTCACGCGACGAGTCCCAACGACCGGACGATCAAACGTGTTCTGCCGACCAGACACGCACATCTGCTGGAAAATACAGTAAACTGCGCTGGCCAGTTGCAAGCCCACAATGGCAATGGAGAACGAGACGTCGTAAACACCGGGTATCCGGAAATCGGTCCAGTGAACCTGCGAAGCCTGTTCCCTGAAGTGACGGCGATTGCAGTCAGCTGGCCACGGTGGAGTTGCTGTTCGGGTACGTATGAAAGTGCTTGATCTTCGAATTTGTCGCGTGTCTTGGCCGATCCGCATGAGACCTAGCAAACCGAAGATAGCAGAGAGAGAGCTTCTGGTCAGGCGTGTTGACTGGGTCGTGGAAAGAAGGAACAATGCGAGAACATTTTTCTTCCACAGGCTGGCAGAAGTTCACTTGGTCAAGTCGTCCATTGATTAGTGTCGCTTCTATGAACCTCACGCTGAAGCGAAATGTCCGATCACGTTTCGACCGTTCATAAACAACTTCACAAAGATAAATTATGTCGCTCGGACACTCGATTGTTTATTTCTCTAAAACGTTGGGGCACAGAATCCAACTTTGAACAATTCCGCCAAAATTCTTTCTCTCAATCAACAACAAAAAGGAGGAGAATCTGATTGTGATTCACAAAAACACGAGCTGAAGCGGTGCTCACAGACTGTCAACACTGTAAAGCTTGGGTTTTTGATCACTGTGCGGAAATCTTGATAACAGTAAAGTGCACGCAACTGGGACATAAAACAAATGAGTGCGTCTTCCTGTTTCGGCTGTGACGAGAATTTGGTGATTTGTCCAACAGAATGGCGGCAATCTCAGCTTGTCATGATAACATCTGCTGGTGACTGCGCAGCGACCTGCTCACAACATCAAAGGCGACGCTCTCTGCAACCCACGTTCGATACAAGCTGTAGCATACTCCTCAACCAGCTGGCTGTGGTTTGGCAAGCATGGGCTTCGGCCATCCAGAGTTTACACGCTGGCTGACCAGCCCAGATGGCTTGACAATCAAGTTGACAGGCGAAATCAAAGTGAAAAAACGAAAAAAACAGCGTTGGATAAGCAAAAGATGACGATCGTCAACCAAACCGTATTCAATTTGAGCAAAAATCACGAAAGATGGGGAAATTACGCATAATCAAGGATTACGGGCAAGATTGGAATCGCGATTTAGCCCGTAAACGATGTTCACTCCCGATCAGGTCAAGTCGCGCCAACAGTTTTTGCGGTGCACAAACCGGTCCACCGGAGGAGGTTGAAGTGAGTCTCCTTCTCCCTTTCTGAGCTCCTGGCTCACAACTTGGCTGCTGGGCGTTGGAAGAGATCAGCGAAAGGCTGCAGCTTCATGGCCAGCCTCATGTTGCCGTGGACACGCAGCTTCTTGCGGATGAGGGCCTATCACAAGAAACAGTCACGTGTTAACAACGCCAACGCCGACATAACTCGCACAGTACACTGAACATACCTGTTGGAGACGCAGATTGCCGGACGCGAGCTCGAGGAAGTCGTGCTCGTCCATGTCAATGTACAGCTCGGGTATGAAGCGCGCGTCCTTGCCCTCCACGACGTAGCCGTGGCCGTTCAGCAGCGACACGGTCCACGTTTCTTTGTTGATGTGCCACTCCGTAACGCCGTTAATTTGCTTAGCCAACGCAGGGCCTTCGGCTTGCAGCGTCGCACGCAGACGGCTGAAGACTTCAGCGCATTCACGCGAGCGCGAGGTCGTCAGCGAGGTCGGCGGCGAAGTGATGTTGCGCATCATGGGCTCAAACGACTCCTGCGTCGACGTCGGGTGCGTCACGCGGCTGAAGTCGGCGACTTCCTTCCACTGCTCAGCGACGAGCTCCGGCGTAAACACCGACATATCGGTGGGGAAGCCGACGCCGTGGGTACGCTGCACGCGGAGCTTGCCAACCCAACCACCGCCTAGTTCAAACAAGCCACCAGCTTCCTTGCAGCTCTGGTGAGCCAGGAACACGACGATAGGCGACGTGAGCTCGGGCTTCAACGCGTCGTGGACGTCCTGCGGCATCACTGGCTCGGTCAGTCGCGTGCCGGCGACAGGAGAAATCGCGTTAACGTGGATGTTGTACTTGATACCTGTGGAAAGCAAACGTTTGAGAGACTTGATGAACAACGCCTAGTATAATAGCGACCGACAGTACCTTCGCGAGCAAGCGCCACGGTGAAGCCTACCAGTCCCATCTTCATCGCAGCGTAGTTGACTTGGCCAAAGTTGCCGTACAAACCCGCGCCTGACACGCAGTTCAGCACTCGGCCGTACTTTTGCTGGCGCATAATGGGCCACACCGCCTGCGTAATGACAAAAGTGCCGAACAAACTCGACTTGTATACCGTCTCCCTGCATTGTCATAACCTGATCAGCACTTCAAACAATCATACAGCGCTCAATCTTTCAGATTCACCCACCAATTTTCGAGCGTCATTTTGCGGAACGAGCCATCGCGGATCAGCGTGGCGTTGTTGATCAGGATGTCCACGCGGCCCCACTGCTTCATCACTCGCTCCACGATCTTCCCTCCTTCCGTGACGCTGTGATAGTCCGCGATCGCAACGCCCCCGCGCGACGCGATGAGGTCCACGACGTCATCCACAAGTTGGTGGTTCTCATCGTTGTCGTTCACCACGACACGCGCGCCACGAGCAGCCAGCGCCAGCGCCCACGCGCGGCCGAGGCCCCGCGCCCCGCCCGTGACGATCACTACCTGCGCTTTCTCTCCCTTGCCGAACGTGAGCTGCGTCATCGGCGCCATCTTCGATCCTGGGTTACACTTTGGATATGACTCGCGTGTCCGGGTGTCTATGTCAACAAAGGGCTCCCAAGTGACGTTGAAGAACGACAGCGATGACGCCGGTTTCGAAGATATTCACCGGTACAAAACCGGTATTTCTTAGGTTACGGTTACGCTTTCTGTGTGACCTGTTTTTGGCGGGAACTGGGGTGGGTTGACCTCGCCGGACCAGAAAGCTCACTTCACGAAGACGATCAAAATGAGCTCGACGGCGCAATTGATTTGGAGCGAGTTCGGCAAGAAATGCGACCTGTACGATGTGCTGGCCGTGGCGAAGACAGCCAGTGAGAAGGAGATCACGACGGCCTACCGAAAGCAGGCGCTGCGCTACGTAAGAGCTCAGTGTGGCAAGAGATACGATCAACAGAAGACGATGCTAATCATGGCGTTTGGCAATGACTAGCACCCAGACAAGCACCGCGGCGACGAAGAATCCAAGGCCAAGAGCACGGCCAAGTTCCAGGCAATCAGTGCCGTGCACCAGATCCTCAGCACCGCGGAATCGCGTGCGCTGTACGATGAAACGGGCACGATCGGCTCGTCGGATGACATGGAAATGGACGCCGACACGGCGTCGTTCGATATGTGGGTCAACTACTTCGCTCGCCTGTTCCCCAAGGTCACACAGGAGGATATCGACAAGTTCGAGAAGCAGTACCGGTTCTCGGAGGAAGAGCGAGGCGATGTGCTTGCTGCGTACGAGTCGCTGGAGGGAAGCATGAAGGACATCTTGGACTCGATCATGCTGTGCACAGACGACGACGAAGATCGATTCGCTCAGATGATTGAGAACGAGCTCAAGGCCAACAAGGTATGGTGTTGTGTCAATGACACTGTGTGGGGTTGAAGTATATGGTCGACTGATAATGTGGGATTCGTAAAAGCTCAAGGTGTTCCCGACGTGGAAGGAGTACCGAAAGGCGAATGCCTCGAAGACAAAGAAGGTGGAAACCGATGCCCAGAAGAAGAAGCGCCAAGCAAAGAAGGACAAGGAGGCGCGTGAGGCGGAGGAACTGATGAACTCGATCCGCAACAACCAGAAGCAGCGCGCCGGTGGCATTGCTGGTGCATTGGCACTGACAAACGCGAAGCGTGAGCGAGACTTCGGCTCGCTGATCGCCAGTCTGGAGTCCAAGTACGCGGATGAACCACCGACGTCAAAGAAGGGAAAGAAGAAGCACGAAAAGCCACGCAAACAAGAGGAAGAGTGGGAGGAGCCGAGTGAAGAGGCCTTCTTGGCAACGCAAAAACGACTGATGCAGGGCAAGAACAAGCGAAAGTAAACACAAGAAGGCCAAGTTGAGGATTGAAGCGGGGTATATACATTGGGAAAGACCCACGCAGAACCTTCAATGTGGAATCTATGCATGCAGGCGAGGTAGACATGCTCTCATATAACGCGAGTGTCCGTTCTTAGGCCTTCATCTCCTGGAAGTGGGCCGTCGAGTCTTCGTTCGATGCGCTTGGTGACACAATCACTTCGATCTCCTCCTCCACGCCGGACGCCTCGGTCGCACCACGCATAGTCACAGGGGAGACGTTCACATTGACAGCGGAGGAGTTCGCATCGAAGTCGATCTGCGAGACGCGCGTGTACTGCAAGTCCACGGAGCCCACCGACGACGCTGGCGTCTCACCGCCACTGTAGCCAGCGTAGTTCAGCAGAGCGTCCTCCTCACGCGACACGATGTGCTCGTCGTAGTCACGAGACTTGTAGTCCACGTGCACGAACGCTCGCTCGACATCCTCC